>JAMKCH010019585.1:0-22519 GCA_023653785.1 Ophioderma brevispina
GGGGAGGGTGGGGTGCGAGGGCGGGGTGACCTTTGACAACATTCACGTGACATTGGTGGACCTATGACTTGGGTAACCTCAAGTGACATGGTGACCTCATGTGACCTGGTGACCTCAGTGACATGACTTTGCACATTAACAAATAGGGTGTAAGGGAGGGGGTAGGGTGGCGTGGGGTGCGAACGGGCGGGGGTGGGGTTGTGGATGGAGGAGCAGGGTGGGGTGAAGTGGGGGACAAGGTTATCGGGATGACCCTCCTGTGACCTTGGTGACCTCCTCAGTGCCGTTGGTGACCTCGGTGTGTGGACCTTGGTGACCCGTTGTGACCTGGTGGGACCCTGTTGTGACCTGGGACTCGTGTGAACTTGGTGACCCCGTGTGACCCCCATGTGACCTTTGTGACCCCATGGACCTTTGTGACCCCATGTGGACCTGGTGACCCCTGTTGGACCTTGGTGACCCATGTTACCTCGGTGACCCAGTGACCCCATGTGATTATCGGTGACCCCATGTGACATTGGTGACCCCATGGTGACTCGGTGACAATGTGACCTCGGTGATGACCTCGGTGACCCCATGTTGACCTCGGTGACCAATGTGACCTTTGTGACCCCATGTGACCTTTGTGGCCCCACATCCCCTTTGTGACCCATGTCACCATTGGTGACCTCATGTCCCCTTTTACCCCATTCAAAACCGCGACGGAGACGACACTAGCGGTCCAAGACCGTGACGGATTTTTTTTATTTTTCGGTGCTAATGGGACTTTCTATGTTGGGGCACCAGATCCGCATCAATGTGGGTACTTAAGAAATCCAATCTATGTCGACATTGCATGAATCCTCTTCATGATGCATACTTCGCACTGTTAAGCAAGAGTGTCGCAACATTCAAGAATAAATATACTACCTAGAGGAACATATACAACACATAATAGAAGAGTGATATAAGTTCTGTTTTGCCAGATACAATAGAAACCACACTGGAAGCAAGATCCTTTTACCGCACTCTTATGGATGACGAAACGCAATAAGGATACGCTTAAGAGGGATTCTGCTCATGTAGAAAGCCTCGCGTATGGTAGTGAAGCACTGCAATGGGCTTATCCATACTTGTCGAGAGTTAGTTTGGGTCTCAACAGTTTGCCTTCTACCTCAAAAAAAAAACATAATTTTGACCGGGTGGGGGTAACACAAAATTATCGTAAAGTCACAAAATTCAATTTTTGAGATACTCCATAATTACAGTAAACACTAGCGGTAAGTTTTGAAGTGATGCTAGTAATGCTCCTTGGGACTCCTTTATAATTTATTTTTTTTAATCTGTGTTTTTGGCAGGATTTTATCAAATTTCAGCATCTTGTAATAACCTTTTTGGTCTTGAGCTCCCTGGCGAAACTCTAACCCCTTTTTTTGGTAAAAAAAAAAAAAAAAAAAAATGAAAGAGGTAAATATGTTGATACTGTTTTTGCAGCCCTGTAATTGGCAATTGTCTGGTCTAGTTTTTAACAACCTTTTACAAATGCAGCAACAGCTGTTTGAAAGTCTCATTTATTTGACAAAACAAGAATAAAATAACGAAAATATAATGGCGACTCACTTTTTACAACTAATTTGGATTATTTATTCCCCGAACTATTCTGGTGTAAATTTATTCAATTTCATTGCCGTGGCAAATATGATTTTTCATAAAAATCTAGTTTACACGTCCTTCTATGGGCAAAATGCATATAGAGGGCCTATAAATACAATTATGAACCTTTGTGGGCCTATATTGCAAGATTCCACAATGGATTTTGGATTTTTCTGTATTTTACGGAGTTAATAGCTCTTGCAATGTCCCTACTTATATCGTTGTCAAAATTGTGTTGCCATTGCTTATAATGCTCTAAAAATAGAGACAATTTGCATGGTGGGGTCAAACAGCATTGGCAGATACCAGCAACCGTAGAAATCTTGTTTTTATCACAACTCAAGTATATCTAAATGCTTCCTTGAACTTATTGCATGCATGGTTTCTTTCAAAGGCCTGCGGGATTGATATTAGGGCTCTTCTCTCTCTCTCTCCCTGTAATGTACAGTCCAACATCTGGTGTATCACGTACAAGGGATGCATGTGTGCATGCAGGGTGAGGATCCATTTAGTACAATGCAAACTAATGTGCAGATAAAAACAACTCATCTGGCTTAGTGGGAGCTGGAAAGTTCGCTACACCCTCCCTTGAATTTTTCAAGTGATGTGCTTTTGTACGTGAGATCTTGTTGAACGCCATTCTAGAGTCTGTGTAGGGAAAAAAGAAAACTGTACACGAGGCACCAGGTCCGCATCAATGTTTTAATTCAAATCCAGATCTGTGTAGACATGCGTCGACACATGCATTTTCTCGCTGATTACAGCTTGATTGGTTGCGATAATTAAAACAAATGTAAACATACGTGCATGTATGCCGGGGGTCACACTTTTTCAGAGCTGCGTTATCCGAATCTGCTGCGTTATTTCCCGAATAGAGCAATGCCTGTGTTTTTTCCGAATCGAGCAAGAGCTGCGTTATTCCGAAAGTGTGTTATTCCGAATTGAGCAAGAACCTTCGGTATTCCGAAGGTGTGTATTACGAATTAAGAATGAGCTGCGCTTATCCGAAGCTGCATTATTCCGAATCGAGCAAGATCTGCGTTATTCCGAAGTTGCGTTATTCCGAATTGAACACGAGCTGCGTTATTCCGAAGGTGCGTTCTTCCGAATACGAACAAGAGCTGTGTATTGAATTGAGCATGAAATGGTTATTCGAATCGAGCAAGAACTGTGTCTATTCCGAATCCAGCAAGAACTGCGTTATTCCGAATCAATCAAGATCTGCGTTATTCCGAACCCAGCAAGAGCTGACGTTACTTCAGAATTATGCAAGATCTGCGTAATTCCGAATTATGCCAGAGCTGCGTAATTCCGAATCCAGCAAGAGCTGCTGTTATTCCGAATTGAGCAAGAACTGCGTTATTCCGAAATCCCGCAAGAAATGCGTGTGGTTATTCCGAACTTGGGAAAGAACCTGCGTTTATTAGAATATGAAAACAGTGTGTTTCTGTGTTGGCCTCACCGCCAGTACGTATACTAGGGGGATCCATCAAGCCTTAAGGCTCAAAAGAAGGTTGAACCCTACCTCAGATACACTAAAAGAGTCTGAGGGGTGTTTTAGGTTAATTCGAGGGTGCTGAGTTCAAATATGGTGCATGCAAAATTGTAAGTTGCGTGGAAAGTGGTAATATTTCAACGTCAATTTAAGGTTCAGGGTTTTAAAATTGTTGACTTTTTTATCAAATGTATTGAAAACTAAAACCGCCAAATGATTAACAGGAGTAAATCACTGATTTAAGAGCTAGTCAAGTAAAACGCCACTGGGTGAATATTCTTTGCACCTAAACCTTTTACAACATGGATGGTGACGACTTTGGTCAATTTTATTTCAAACAGTTGTACATTTGACTTGAGTTCACAAATACCAATGAAGGAATCATTAATTTTAGATATATTTAGATAGGCCATGATATTTAAGGCAGTTATTTTTCCATGCTTCAAAAGCAGTGAACATTATTACATGAATAAATTGGTATCTTATTTGAAATATTCGGAATAAAGGGGCGTCTGAGTAAAATGCTGTAACTATGACAGCATCAGTACGATTAAGAGTAGCGCTATGTTTTTCAGAAAAATAATTTCTAAATTTGACAAGTCAAAGTAAACTACTGACCTTTGTTCCAGTTTACTCAGTGATAAAAAACGGTCTTGATTTGTATTGAAAAATTTAAAAGGGTCAGATCTTTCAGTCGGGGGCCACTTGCCTATCTGAAGTGGTATGTGTTCGGACCGTCAAGTGAAAGTAGGGGCCATGTCAGATACAAAATATGTACCAAAAAATTAAGGGGTCAGTCAATACACAGCATGAATAAAGAATGGGTGTCATCCAGTTGAACCTTTAAGAAGGGGACCATTGAGGTAACAACTTGAAGTTCAAATAGGAACACTATCCAGAGTTAAATTGCATAAAAATTATAAAATTGTTGCTTGAAATTATATTTTTTTTTTCAAAATTTGTGCGCGTAGCATGTGCAAATTTTAATTTGGATGTTAAAATTTTTGAAAGTGGTTATTTTATGGAACTTGTGAAAAAAAAAAGTGGGTTCGCAGGAAAAGAAAAGGGGGTTATGAGCTATCTGAGGATTGTTAAAAAGGGGTCATTGGGTAAAAGTAGGGACATCAGCACAAAAAGAGGCCATTGTGTACAAAACAGTAGAAAAAAAGAGGGTCATATCCTGAGGCACATTCCTCGTAACCGCAGTGGAAGTCCCCGCCCACCACACCCAGGGAAAAGGAACTGTAAAAATGTCCATTAAATGTTATGGCCTTCGTTTTTACATTGCCTTGACTCATAAATTTACTATTAGTTGATTTTGTATGTGAAAAATTTCAAATAATAACGTAAAATAAGCCATATACGAAAGCCCAGTGATGTACAAGTATTGATTCTTAAAAAATTGCCTGTAAATATGTTTACCATTTTTCTAGGTCAAATATGAATGAAAAACTCTGGTAACATTCAACCAACAATAGTAGTCATATTTGACACAGATTGGTCCAAATGCCCTAATTAGTCATAAAAGTGTTTAGACTAGGTGTCAGAAAAATGATCTTACGACTGTTTTGTAGTCAAATTTGACTGGGAAACAGGGTCAATTGACCAGGAAAACAAGTAAGTAATCATAATAATAAAATGCATAGGCTCTGTAGAGAACAGCGCTCTACACACACCCATTTACGTGTCATCTTGGAACACATCGCCGGTCATTGTTGAACTTGGCAAACTTGGCAAATCTTCACTGCGCTAGGAGTTATCAACCACTCATAATTCGGTTGAACGTAGGAAACTCCACGTACACACGTCAGAAAGCGTTGATTCGGATTTTTATGTACTTGAGGTACACTGGAGATTGCGCAAAATACTTGGGCATATCGTGAAACGATTTACGATGGGAGGGATATGGTGTTGTACAGAAACAGCGCCCTTTAACAAAATATTAACCAATACTGAAAGCAGATACAAAATTGATAAAAAAAAAAACACATACAGCATAATGAGGAAAAAACTAACAAATTTAAGCATTGGATAGATGTTTACAGGACCCGCTTACAGGGACACTGGTGAAGGTGATTTTAATGTTAATGGGAAGCTTATTCCAGAGAGTGGGACCAATGACGTTAATGATCTGTCACCCAAATCTACGCTTGGTACGACGGTATTGATGCTGTTCTGAATGATGCCCGGAAAATTAAAATTGTGACCTTTTTAAAGAAAAAATAGGACAAATTTGATCCTGAGCAACTGGGTTCCCTTCGCCGTGTTCAAAAGGATTACAGGCAACCAGTGAAGAGTGATCAAAAGTTGGGACGGCTTGGTCAGACGAAGAAAACACCAAATGCCAGCTGGATTTTCTTATTATTAATCCAGTGGGTGTAACAGAAATTTTTACTTGTGGGGAGGGAGCGGGCAGGGGCAAGAGCAGGGGAGGGGGGAGGTGGCAAAACCATTTCCCAAGGAGTTTTGTTCTTTACCGTGCTTCATGGGGGAAAAAGGAAGGGACAAATAATGGACTGAGGTTGCTTGCTTCCCCCACTGGTTGCGTCACTGTTTGGATCAATTCTTTAATTGCCCTTTGTTCTTTGAAAGATGATTTCTCTAGGCATTTATAAATAGTTCTTGAAAGAAGATTAGTGGATATTGCGCGTGGTTTGATACGTATATGTAAAAAAAAATAGGAACATCAGATAATCCCCTTTAAAAAACTCCATTCCACCAATGTGGTGATTTATATGGATATCTTTTTGCAAAGGGGCAAAACCCCTCAAATTAACATAAAAACCACTTCCTTTAACCTTTCGTCACATTAGTGGAGCTTGCACATGATTTGATAAAGCTATATTAAAAAATAAGGAAATCGGGTAATTTCCCTTAAACTTACACGTTCCACCAACTTTCCAATTTTGAATGGTTATATTGGAAATCAGGCACCCGTCGCCTTGTCCGAAACAATTATCAAACTTTTTAGTGTATCTTGAGTAGGGGTCCCTCAAATATGTCCCAGTGGATCCCCTACGATAATGAGATGCCAGGGCTTCCAATTTTTAACAGGCGGGATCGAATTGACCAATCAGCATTGAGATAGAGAATATTACTATATAAGAATTAAATATCGGGCCTACCGCGTAATGCTTTGGGGACGTCCCCATCTTGGTTTGTCGCCACTGGGCACAGATAGTGTACTACTCGGTTAATTACGTAATCGATTCGAATCAATCGCGTTTAGTAAAATGTTTCTCATGCGTCAAAATGGATGTCATTTTTGAACCCCCGAAACGCCAACGCAGAGGTTTCGCGCGAGGTTGCATGCGTGTTGAGATTGATGTTTCCCTTGAAACTCGCCGATTTCAATGGTGCCCGATCAAAACCGGATTAGTACACTATCTGGGCCCCGGTGGAGGGGGGGGCCCGTCTCAGTCTGTCTGGTATACGTATATTGCTTTGGTTTTGGGCCTTTTTGCCAACATTCAGTTATCGATGGGGGGTATAAAGCAATGGGGTACCTCCTGCCCTTTTTTTGCTGGGCATCTCTGCCGGGTCCCCCTTTCTCCGAGACCTCTTTTGCTCCCTCCCCTTTTTTATTTTCTACTTCATTGCAGCAATTCCCCCTGGCCACATCCCTGAAACATTCGTCCACTCCATGCCACCTGCGTGCTTTCGTTAACTGTGTATAGGGAAGGGGGTTGATTAATTGTACAGGTTTGTATCTTGACAGGGTTCTTAAATTTCCCCACCAGAGGTATAGAAAATCAGCATTTTGAGGTCCACCAGGCATCACGTACGATTTTGCTGAGAAGTAACCCCTCCCCCCCCCTGTTTCCACCAATGTTCAGGCCTGTGTGTGCACTTTTTGCTTGATATAGCCAAAATTCTCTAGAATTTGCACGTTTTCTTCAAAAAAGCATCGAAAAAATTTCTGATTGGATCCCATGAGGTTTCTGCTTACGACAGTCTTAACCTAATTGCATGAACTTGGTTTCAAAATTCCAAATTATAAAGCTCTAAATGGGGGTGTACATCCCGACTCAGATTTCCCTGGCCAATAGGTTGGCGACACTTGTCTGTCGCCAGCGATCTCCCCACCCCCCACCACCCATGCCAAGAATAGATATACGTAGGTCCCTGCACTAGAGGTGGTCTCTAAATACACGTAATATTGTAAATTATCTAATGTTTTTAATTCCCCTTAAAAAGAAAGGGTTCCTTTTGAAACGGCGCGGTTTAATCATTCAATGTTTAATTGTTTTCCCTACGCATTGATGTTGTTGTTGAGTCAATTTATTTGTGTGCCATTTTTTTCTGTTTTAGTGCTCTGACTTATCCTTTCGGATCCATCCTTCGGTTCCCTGTGGTTCAGTTGGAACTGATTTCTGGTATTTTTTTATAAACAAAGTAAAAAACATGATTAAAATCAGTCCTTCACGCTTTAACTCCAGACTTGGTCAAGCCATTAACAGAGAGGGACTTAACATAAATATGACGGTGACCTCATGACCTCTAACCTCTTCATTGCGTTTTACAAAATAATTTCGAACAAGTAATACTTGCTTAACCAACAGATATACCAAGGCATTTTTGTACACGACCACACAGGAACCCCAATGATTTTTAAAAACGTGAATCCCTCCTATTCATGTGTGGTGTTTGATCGGACGTCAATTGTGTTCAATGCGTTATTAGGCGAGGATTTAAGGTAGTTCAGTATCACTCCTACGGTATCGTTTGAGAATGAGGACTACCTTACAGTTCAAGCACAGCTCCATGATAAAACAAAAATCATACGGGTAGGATCCCGGGGGAAGCTACGCCAATCAGGAAACCTGCTTATGTCTTTCTTGACAAGGACTGTATATTTGCGTCCACGGAGTCTACAGAGCAGGCGATATGGCCAGGCTGTGCAGAGGACTACTCCCTCAGTTAGGGCCTCACGAGGTTTATTTTGGTACCTTAAAACGGGTGATTTTGAAACAACTATTTTTTATTTTGTTATGGAGAATAGCCTTTTCATGCTATATTTGGTAGAACTAGCTGTATTTTTAATAATTTTTTCAGAGGGCGTTCAAACTTTGAACAGCAGCTAGATTTTCACTTTTAATCAAAATCACTTTTAATAAAAAACCGCTTACACCTAGTTAAGGGCCTGAGAACATTTTTTGAACGTTAAAAATAATTAAATAGCCAAGAAACCGGTAAAGTTCTTAATACAGAGTGGGGTGTTTGTGAAGACGGTTATCTTTGATGACCAGTTTTATGAAAAGGTGTAGATGACAAAATTTCCGGCTTTGTGGACACTGAGAGGGGTCCAATGTTAATGGCCCCGGTTTACGAGGAAGCCACCAGAGTTCTACCCTATGTCGATACACCAGGACCCTGCCATAATTACATTCGTTCTTTCATTGACAAGGACATTGTATTTGAAGAAATGTATTTTTTAATAAAATTTTGTTTTTTGAATTTTGAAATTTGTGTTCTGAAAAAAAAAATCAAAATTAAAAAATGTTAACCAATTGACCCTTGTTGACTTCAACGAATATAATTAGGCAGCAAAAAAAATAGGCCAAAAAGGTGAAATAAACAAGATACAGCAAAAAAAAGATTTGTTGTGCTTAAACGGCAGCCATGTTGGAATTTTGCTATGCACATTTTTTGTAAGCCCGAGGCAAAAAAATATTGCCATTTCATGTGGATAGGGGCAACATGACCTGCAAAAAAAACACCCAGCCTAGAGGAAAAACAAGAAACCACCATACTAGCCACATACTAATTATATTCGGGATATGTTGCGTTCAAAGACGTCACCTGTCGCCCCTCTTTTGGTTTTTTGTGTTGACTTTTTTTTGGTTTTTGTTTGTTTTGTTTTGTGTTTGTTTTTAAAATATTATTTTCATGGTCATGTTAACAACCAAATTCTTGATACAGCCATATCAATATTAATTTGATTGGGTCAGTGTTGACAGGTACCCATTATGGTTTTACACCTATGAAAAAACGATAATTTTGTGGCAAAACCTGTCTAAGGCATAGACAGGTGTTTATTATTTATTATTATTTATTTATTATTTATTATTTATTTTCATTTTCTCTGCCATCACAAAAACAATGAACGACAAAGAATTATAGCAGAGGGGGTACCCACATAGAATGCTAGTCGTAAGGGCTCCCAATTACAATACAAGAAAAAAATAAAGGGACCTCACGACAAGACAAGATTAATTATTCCTAAAATATAACAAAACCAAACACACACAGGTAGATAAAATGCCCCTATAGAAAAATGAAACAGTAATTATTTAAAGTATTTGACGTTGTTGTATTGAGTGGTGGACAACCTCCGAAAGTGTTTTCATCGAAATATGGCTTATAGCATCAAGCTTATCATCAAGAAAAAACAAACAAAACAAACTATAAGTAAGGCCTAAGTGAGAAAATGACTAACTAGTCGACCAATCAAGAGTTCAAAGTCATCTACGGTAGTGTGTCGCTTAGAGTCTCCCTAAACTTGATATCAGATAAAGTACAATATACCCAGGGTTTGGCTTCTATGACGTCATAATGACCATGCGCCCTCGCGAAAATCAAGAATTCAGTTTTCTGTACAAAGTATAGGAAAAATTGATATTCGCTAAATTGTTCACCAAAACCCCCCATTTTGATCGAGATTTGTGGATGAAATATTATAGAAAATGACTTAAAATATAAAATGCAATATCTACTAAAATAAGGACGTAAGAGAACACTTATCGTTGACTTTACAAATATAGGGCTGGGTTGAAACAACCCTTCCCTAGGTATTGTTGACGGCTGACCCTACCCACATCCACCATCTACCCACATACAAATCCACCAAGTGTTCATGTTTGTGATGAGTGCAAAGGGACCCAAAACCAATTACATAAAACGATTTTGACGGGGATAAAAAATGTTTATATGGTACATGGTGTCCCAATAAATACCCGAACCTTGAAAGCGCCCTCTTTTTAAGTTTAAAAATTTTTAATGTGTGTCAAAATCCAGAATTTTTGAAAGCTGTGATTCGCTGGCTTTCCAAAAAACGAAAAAAACTTTTCTCAATCGGACATGGGGTACTGAAGTTCAGGCCAACTTTAAACAGGGAACCACTTTAATTTTTCAGGGTCAGAGGGTTTTAGTGGGGGCTTTAGTGAAGCGGTTTGGTTCTCGTTCTTTCATTCATTCTTTCTTTCCATAGGTCTTTCTTATTAATTTGGTCTTATGTTTATGAATAATCATAATCTCTTTTTGGAAAGACGTGGTAGTCCTGAAAAGAATTGTGGGTTTAGGCAAATTTCCTAGATGGTTCATCTTGCAGTAGATTGCCTTGAACTTGCTGTCGTGTATTTTTTTTTTTTTTGTTGTTTGTTTGTTGTTTTTGTTTGTTGTTTGTTTTTGTGTTGTTTGTTGGGCGTTGGGAAAGCTAAAGAATCACACTTTTCAAAAATGGCAAAATTTTGAAAAAAGTAAGATTTTGTGAAACTGTGAAAAAGAGGCACTTTTATAGGTTCTTTTTTATTGGGACACACTGTACCTAAAAAAAAAAAACCTTAACGAGGTTGCCCCCCCCCCCTCCTAAGCCAGGGTTAAAAAAGTATTTCATCTCACACATAAAACATTGGGTTTTAACGTTGTTTTTTTTTCTCTAAAGCAGGTATAAAAAATGATTCAAATGATATGAGTAAAAGGGCATTTAGGGATCATTCATGGCTCGATCTAAGATGGAACTATACTTATGGATTTGACCAGGACATGTGTGGACCTATATGTAGTTTTGTTTGGGGTGCAGTTGACTAGGTGTAAATCACACTATATTACCGGAAATAATTTATTTTGTGCTTTACGGAACATTTCCCTTTTCCCGTGGAAAAAAATGCGGAATATTTAGCTAACGGAAGAATTTCCAAGACTTGCAGTGCACCAAAAGGTAAATCAATCACTGTTGATTAGTTATTCACGCTGGCACCCACTCAATTACACATAGGCCTACACCCGCAATCACCCACTCAATCACCCCCTTAATCAGACACTTACTCGCTCGCTGACCCCAAAGTATTTCTTATACTAAAAACGCATTTTCAAAATAAGTACCTGTTGTTTTTTTTTTTTTTTCTTTTTTTTTTTCAATGCGGAATAAAACGCAAGCTCTTGCTGGATTCGGAATAACGCAGATGTTGCTGGATTCGGAATAATAACGCAGCTCTTGCTGGATTCGGAATAAAGCACAGCCTTGCTGGATCGGAATAAACGAAGCTCCTTGCTCAATTTCGGAATAACGGCAGCTCCTTGCTCAATTCGGATAACGAGTATTTTATTGCTGGATTCAGCGAATAAACGAAGCTCGGTCAATTTCGGAATAACGCACTCTTGCTAAAATTCGGGAATAACGCAGCTGTGCTCAATCGGAATAACCGCAGTTCTTGCTGGATTCGGAATAACGCAGGTCTTGCTCAATTCGGAATAACGCAGTTATTGCTCAAGTAGGATGACGCAGCTCTTGATGGCTTCGGAATAAACACACCCTTCGGGGAATAACGCAGTCTTGCTCGTTCGGAATAACGAAGCTCTTGCTCATTTCGGAATAACGTAGCTCTTACTCGATTCGGAATAAAAACACTTCGGAATAACGCAGTGCTTGCTCGCTTTTCGGAATAACTCAGCTCTTGCTCAATTCGGAATAACGCAGCTCATGCTTAATTTCGGAATAACACAACCTTCGGAATAACGAAGTTCTGTTCAATTCGGAATAACAAACCCCTTCGGAATAACGAAGTTTTTGCTCAATTCGGAATAAAAAACACCTTCGGAATAATGCAGCTTCGGAATTAAAGTCGAGGAATAGTATGGCAGGGCAATTCAAGAAGAAAACGCTATTTAAGTGTGGCAGTGACTGACAGTATAAACCGCTTTAGACGTGCTTTCCTTTTCCACACTGACTATGCTGTGCAGTAAACACGATATGCCCTTGTAGACTTCACATGGGCTAGCAAACGTTACACCACATTGATATGCATTAAAGGTGGTTGTTCCGATTTATGTGTATTATGTTGCTCTACTTGATTGAGAGCCTGGCAATTGCACATATACCACATCAAGTACCGTGGGAAACAACTTGCGCCTTTGATGGTTGACGCAATAAATGCATGGTTGCAAAGCCCTATTCAATACTGTGCTAATATTGATGGGTTAACCACTTAAACACGGCGCGTTGAGATTTGTAATCTTGGGTATGAAAGGGATTTGAGAGGCTCAAATTCAGGACGACAATGAGAAAATACGGCCTTTCATTGATATCAAATCGATACTAATCCGGGTAAATCAGGGGGGGATCCAAATACGATCAGAACACGCACCTTTAATGTTGGATCTGGTGCGTTGTGTAGAGAGCACCAGTAGTGGGAAGAAAGGAAAGGGGGAGAAACTGCCAGGGTTAAGACCGATTTTCAGCAGTTGGACCATTTGGTGACCTATTGACAATGATAAATTTCAGTGGCTTAAGGAATAAAAGTGCGGGTTAGTTTGCTGCACTTTATTGAAAGAGACCTAAGACTGGCTAAATTCATCAGGGGGTACAAGTCACAAAATGCCCAATAGATTTTCAGTGTGGATGGTATGTTAGTCCGGTTTGAACCTAGGACTAAGTGATGAGGATTTTCCACAAAGGACTCGCCGGATAATGAGAGGAGGAGGCCCCCTATAATCGTCCGTATGTTATTTCACCATCATTTTTTGAGTTGGTGTTTACAATACTTATCATATATGCAAGGTGTTTGTATCCCCAAAATACACTGTGTATCAAGAAAAACTGAGGAGGAAAAGTTTGAGAAACTTCAGGGGCATGCTCTCTGAAAAGCAACGCTAGAGACGCTCCATTTCAAGACCATTGATTTACCCTTATATGAAGAAACAGGGAAGATGGTTGCATAGCTGTGTGCCCATTGTTATGGCGCCTGTAAGTGACGCCTAGATAAACCTTTGTCCTTCATAGATACAAGAGGCTACATGAGGCAGCCATTATAACAATACCCAATGTTATGTTATCAAGGATTTGGATTATATAACTGTCTTCACACCAAGAGAATATGGAATACAACACAATGGCCCCATGGCCGCACTATGTAATCATGATTGAACAAGGTAAAGTCGGACTCAGAGATTTCGAAATAATATTTTTTGTGTAATAATGAAAAATAGTAAACTAGGACTAAAGATGGTAACCTAAAATCCACAATTCCAAAATTTGAGATGAATCGGATTTTTCGTTTTGATGCAGTAAACATTATGTTAAGTGTTACGTCCCTGGATAATGTGTTATGAACAAAAATTCTGGATCCGGACTTTGATAACAAACGTGTGATTTTCTATATGAAGGAATGTGATTTAAGGTTAGCAACAAATTTCACACAGTTGATTAGTATATGGACAAGCATTATGTACATGCAAACGACATCGTTTTTGGGAAATTGAGGGACGCCCCTCTCAGGAAATCTATGACGTCGCCTTTAACTATGAGCTAATATCAAAGTTTCCCAATGCGCAGTTCAATAGCTTTATTCACCATTGCTGAGCACATACATCCATTGTATGATTATGATTGCCCCATTCATGCTGGTCAGCTGTGAAACATTGCTTATCCAAGGCTACTGTGAACTGAGCCCTTGGTAGATGAGCATGCCTTACCGCACAAAGAGTACATGTGGTATGGTTTGTATAGGGTGTTGTTGTTTTGGCAATTCCAATTTAGTGGTCCTGGCCCCCCCAGAAACAAAAAGTAGTCTTTCCCCCAAGACCAGAATGCCACTCATATATAGTGTTGCTAAAAATATAGGCGCACAGGCTGCAAAGGGGCTTGTGGTTCTTGGGGGGTAAAAGGGTTCAATATGGAAGTTCATTTACCTATTGACAGCCTGGTATTTATAATTTACATAAATTCAAAAAAGTCTGGCTGTAAAGTAGGGATATTTGAAAAACAAGCAAAAGTTTTAAACTTTGAGAATGTAGCTCTATGATGAAAAACATTACAAGTTCATCCGTTTTCTCATGAAAACTATAGGGGCGTCCTTTCATTCCTTATCCGTGATGTCCTTGACATTGTTGTGTCTGAAAACTTTTAAGTAAGGTTGAAGTTTCATTGGAATTAGTTTAAAAGGCAGTAGTAAGTAACCATTACCCAATCACAAATATTTAAGTTTAGGTAACAAAAATCGAATCCTCAGTTAACACTCTCACATTTTTTACCAATTAACAGAGTGGCCAAAGCTTTAAAAAGTGCTCGTTTTCAAGTTTACCCCTCCCTTGGTACAACAAAAAACACAATCAACTTTATTGAAGGATATAAATATGAGATTTAAGAAGTGATGGTTGTGGTTGAAATATTTGGTGGCAGGTGGTGATTCTAGCCGTTACTTCAGAAATATAAATTAGCGATAGAACCGTCAGCCCAGAAAGTTTTGATTTTAAACGAACGAGATACAATAGACTAAATACAGGAAAATTTCAGAGACAAATCTAACTTTCTAAAATTGAAGGTCTGCCGGCGCCCGCTACTGCGTGTAGCCCCAGGCGAGGGATAAAGTACTTATGGTGTTCAAATGTTTTGAACTGCTCTAAATATACTGAACTATAGCTCACATTATTCCTAGGTAACCAGGAGTAAAAAAAGGTCATTGGGTCCCGAGCGGTGACGTGACGCGCTAGGTAATGTGGCGACACTTTCCAGATATTTGGGAAAACTAGGCTAGAGAAGTCTTAGCATTTGTTTATTCAAGAAAGGTCACATTGTAATACAAGATTTCTTGTAAAAAATCAAAAATAAAAGCGCACAAGACAATAACGCTAGAATTATTTTTATTTTTTGAGTGTGAACTGAGTGTGGTGTTGTAGTGAGTCTAAAGAAGTGTTTCCAAAAATATGCGTTTGTATAGTATCGTCCGGGACAGGTGATGGGTTCATCGCCCTCTTCCCTTTAAGAGATGAGGGGAATGACACCCATCGTCCCACGCCCACACGTGGTGTCACTCCCGTAGAGTCCTACAGGGAATTTGTAACTGCCTTCCATTATAACAAGAAGAGAAGATGGCCAGAATAGTGCAAAAGCATGTCATATGGGAATCAGTACATTAAACATTTTTTAAAAATATTTTACAACAAACATCAGCCCAATCAGCAGTTCAAAACAGTTGACCCCCATAGTAACCTTAAGCCCGCTCATGGGGTACAAGCAGAGAGACCACGTCTCCGGCAGACATGCGTATTTGCAAAAGTTATTATTTTTCTCTGACTTTCCCGTTGTTCAGATATTGGTATCTCGTGTTCGTTGATCAAACCCTTTCTGGTGATGCCTCCTACTAGTTCATGTCATACAAGAGGTGATATAGCGAGCTGTTTTCCACATAAAGGTTGTCAGTTAGTGTATTTTGGGACATCAAAATTGCGTAAAGGTTTCCCATTTAAAGCACATTTTTGAAATAGGTTCGGTGCTCGCAACTTTCTTCAGCTTTAGCTAAGATCCGTTTATCACCTGAGGTTAATTGTATTGGTATGTGAATTATGTTATTAGCCATCAATGGTGAGAAAAACTTAAAGGGGCATTTCATGATTAACAGCCTCAAACCCTGAGTTACCGTAATGAAGTTTGAGATTTTTATCTGATACCGTGCCTCAAGTATTTAGTGTTTGGCACCTAATGAATCTTATGTGCAAATTGATCTACTCTGGAGAAAGAAATCAAAATCACTCATAATTATTTTCTGGCTGTCAAACAGCAATTACCAACACAGTGGCCCTATGGGGCCACTGTGTCAAAAACATTTGCTATAACTCCAAAACAAACCATCAGAATCAAACTTTTGAATAGTAGTGACCTTTTATTGGCAATATCTAGTGATCCTAAAACAACAACAATAGGTACTAGCTTCATGAAATACACAAAGGTTGTTGCAGATATATAGGTCATTTTGATTGGTCTACTCAGATGTTGAAACATGTTATGTCTGAGCAATCGAGATAATGTAAGAAAAACGGTTAGACTTCAGTGGTTATTTACTGGGAAATTACTATGGCTTGCAGCTAGCTGCATCACCATCAGTTGGGGTCCTTAAATGTATGAGCAGTATATTTGCAATAAAATATTGTTCCAACTCTATTTTGTGTTTACTTATTTGTCATGATTATTGGAATTTTAATGTGTAAAGAACTCTTCAATGTTGATGGAAGGCTTTAAGGCCTTAAAAACATTCTAAAAACAGCAAGTAAACTTGTGTGATCCCAATGGCAAGATGAGCTCAGACCTTTGACATCCACATATGAAGGAACCATTATTGCACCTTATATTCGATTCACGCTGATATAGGGACAAACACTGTACTTTTATGGGTGATGACGTGAGATGAGGGGCGCACAGAAATTTAAACTTTGCAGCACTCCTAGGCCGTGCGCTCTCCTTAATACTGTGTGTTATACGTTTAAACCAATGGGGCAGTGGTCAAAACATAGAGGGTCACTGGTAATTGCAAACGACGTTTAAAAATGTTGAAAAACTATCTGTATAAGGCAGAGGGGCGCTATTGAATTTGAAATATGCATGGTAACAATGGTTTTTTGCGCTGTCCACACGGTTGATATGGGGCCCATCATTACTTTCATATGTTACCAAAAATAATACGACTAATACAATATTCAATACCCACTCATAGAAGATAGGTCCCTTCAAACGTAGTTCTTAATAGTTTGAAGAAACGTTGGATAAAATATTTGGATATGAAAAGCTTGGCCTAAAACGCAACAAAAACGCAAACAAAACTTTAGTGTAATTAGCATCGCCACAAATTTATATGCCTTATTATTTTTGTATTTTTATCCACCTGGCTTGGACGAATGGGGGCATTTGCGGGATTAGCGCACACATAGTATATGTTGAGCATGTTCCAGTTTGGTTAGGTTTTTGTTATTCAGGTCCGAAAGTAGGAAGTCCGATTTGAAAAACCACCTTGGGATTATCTCGATTCCGCTGATATAGAGGCTGGGGAAAAGTTTTGGGTCCACATCATTGCGTGAAATAGGGAAGAAGCATTTTTTTAAATTATCCGAGAAAAGAAGCGCGTTTCGCTGCTAACAATAGAAAGTGCCTTTGGAAAGGAAAATGGCCAAGTACAAAACTTAATTTGTTTGACTGACTTTTCTGAAGGAACTGTGTACGGTTAATACAATGGATTTATAAATCATTCACTATTACTTCACCTTAAAAAAACAGTGTTTAAGTATTCTTTACACATCTTCATTGTATCCTAGTGGAGCCTGAAGAATCTGTAGGCCTACTTAGCATTATACACAGTATGTTTAGTACTTGTTATGTTCCTTCTTCCATGTTCCTAAATGTACACTGACAAGTAATTCCCTGAATTCTTTAGACTAAAGAAGTTTAATTTGTGCGATGCATGTTTGTAAATTTACTTCCCTTGAACTTATTTCATTATGCATTTCATTCTCCCATTAAAAAAGAATTGGAAAAGAAATATAGATGGGTGACGGAATGTTTAACAAACACAAGTAGCACCTGGTCTACTGACATGTTAGAGGTGCGAATGACTAAGAATTATGCCCATACAGTTACAGCATCCAATAGCCTTATCACGCCTGATTGAGCACCAAATTTTAAAAGCACAAGGCCCTGCAGATGCGTCACGAATACTGCCGGGCAGTGCTTTGTTCATGCTAGGCGGTGACGTCCACATGTTTAACTCTTCTATAAAAGGACAGATTAAGCAAAGTTATTTAGCAAAAATTGCAAAAACTATGATTGTATATTTTATCCCCCAATTTTGTTGCAATTGATTGTTAGAAAAAAAAAAATTTCAAGTTAAGCAGCCAAATTGTCCACATAAGATTTTTGTACCCTAACTTAAAAAAACATATTTTTTCCCTTGCCAGTAGGATGATGATCTGACCTGATGTGGAACTTCAAGCAGGATGGTTAGCATGATTTGGGCAATACCAATGTAAAGTAAAGAACCAATGGTAAGGAATAGGTTTGGCTCTGTATTGCAAATAATATCCTTTAAAGGTGCATGTTCGACTCGTCTTTGGGACCCCCTGAGTTAACCGGAAGTAGTATGATTTTGATTCAGATGAAGGCCGTATTTTTCTCATTCTGTCATTAAATTTGAGACCTCAAGGATCAAAATCCATTCATTCCCAAGATATAACAAAAAAAAACCGCCATTTTAGTGGTTAATACCATCAATATTAGCACAGTATTGAAGAGCCTTTGCAACCCAATACATTGTTGGTTCTACCATCAAAACCACAAGGCCACCAAATAGTAGTATTTTGGTTTTTTCTTATAAACATTTCAAAGCCTTTTTTCACGGTCATATTCAGAAGCAAGCATTAAATGAGTTCAAACACGCCTTGTCTTGGTTGTTAGAGTAGTAGTAAAACCAAAGTTTTAAATCCGGTTTTGTCCCCGCTAATGGAGGGTGGCGCCGGATTCACCTCACATTCACAGCAACCAACTGCTTTGTTTGAGGATTTATTGGAGCAAAAAATGATAATTGACCCGGATGCGCCTTCCTGGACGTCAAGTGCTGGATGGCTGCATTAGCTCTCCAAAGCCGACGCCCTTGTATATAGTTAGATGTTCTACCAGGGTAACCAGCTACCCTCATCATAGGATTTCGTTAGAAACCCGATGGGGCGAGTTTAGCCGCGACAACCCGGCCCTGGGAGGAGGTAGTACTGGTACCGGGAGATACCAGTAGCAGGGGCCCCAAAGGTACCCGGACCGACCTGACCTGACAAAATTGGAAAGTCATCTCAAATGCCACTAAATGAATACTGTGTTATATGAGAAAATACACTCCAGAGATGTGTGTTTCCGCGCTTTCTTGCACATTTCACCATAGTATTCTTGTGATGACGATTATGGGGCTTGAGAATACGATAGCCAATTTGTGCTGCTTTTTAATATAATTTTCTTAAAATAGAAATTTTAGTAAATAATAACATGTATAAAGATCATCTAGGGCAAAGAGGTTCTATATAGATTAGAGAGGCAAGCAAACGCTTACGTAATCTTTAGAAATTCACCGTCTCGCATGTTTTGCCGACACCAAAGAAAACCTAGAGTACAATTTAATCGAAAAGCAATGGCTGCCTTCCGCTTCTTCCACATACTGTGTGGGTGCGCCTTTGCATTACACTAATCGGTTAGGATACAAATTGATTGTATGTGTTAGAGGTGGCCAGGTGTTGTTATGTAAAAATAGGTACCTGGATCAATATGCTCAGATACTCTTTTTTCTCATTAATGCAATGCGAGCTTAGGTGAAAAAAAGATGTATTCATTGAGGCGGGGTATTAAAATCAAGACGACTTATGTTTCATTTCATTCGTTGTGGGCCATGGGTAGGACAAAAAATTTAACCCACCCAATAGCACCCAAACTCCAACAACTTGTATTTGGCGGATTGTTTGTCTCGAACTGACATTAGATGGGAGTATACAACACCCAAACTGATAATTATTACGTGCATATTAAAATGTCAGCGCCAGCACGGATAAAAACATGGACGATGTTTGAAATGCGGTTCACCCCCTGGCCCGGGCACTAATGAGGAATGAGTTGCTAATTGTATTTCCACGATGGATGAGCTTTATGATTTTGGACCCTTTGGTATCGTGGATTCAATTCAGCTATGACTTATTGGATAATGGCGTTTGTGGGATCCTGAAGAAGTCATACATGACACATTACAGCAAATTTAGGACGTGATTGAATGACTTTGACCAAAAAGATGAAATTAGACTTTTCGGTTTTTGTAAGAAGAAAAACGGTGATAAAGCATTTCAAATCCAAGTTTGTACTTCAATCATGTTAAAGTCAGGACCTCAGAGATTTACGAAATATATTTTTTTGTGTTGTAATAAGGAAAAAAAGTTCAACTAGAACTAAAGATAGGAACCTAAAATGCACAATTCCGAAATTTGAGTTGAATCGGATTTTTTTTTCGTTTTGATTGCAGTAAAACATTATGTGTAGTCTTACGTCCCATAGGATATCGTGTATACCAAAAATTCCGGAATCAGGAATTTTATAACAAGTTGTGATTTCCTATAATGAAGGAAGGAACGTGATTAGTATATGGTCAAGCATTATGCATAGCAAAAAACCACGATTTTTTTTTTTTGGAAAGGATGAGGGCCGCCCTCCTCAGGAATCTCTTGGTCGGCCTTAATTAAGGCTTCTAAGCTAGTATATTCTATCATGGGAAGGAGTACAGAAATTCTAGAAATCTTGCAGCCCTCCAAACTATTCAATCGTAATTACAAAACAAAACGAGGTTAAAAGAAGCATAAGCTCTCATGTAAACTATTTAGCCAAATACCCTTTACAAGAGGTACGCGCGCATCATCCAGAAAGGGCGGGGCTTAGCAGTAGATCGCCGATCACATTTACGCGCATCACGCCTAAAGTCCGTGATCTTGTAAAGGTTACTTTGACAAAGAGTAAAATCTTAGGTTGGTTAATCTTATTGGTAATTAATATTATTGCTCAAATACTTTAACTATGGGCTTATCGTGTATACCCCATGGTTGTTACCTCATGAAATTAAAAAAAATTGTATAAAGATATACACTATGTTAGGCTGCTCTTCATGTTACGAGGTTGACTTCCACAGGGTTTGTAGCTAGCTTACTTGTCAGTTCTTACCAGTATTTTATCATTGTCAGCTTATTGCCCCGCGCGGGAGCGCGGGGCTATAAATGTGGAGTAACTTGACAGACATGGAGTTTTGGGCTGCATGGTTGAAGCCTGAAGAGCCTTGGTCAGAACAATTTTTCATGGACAATTGAAAATGTTGAACAGTGCTAAAATCACTTAATGGTTGTGATGAACATGACATAAATAATTATGCAAAACGCACGAGTATAGTTTTTGTGAAAGTAAAATGATGATACAGTGTGAGATAGGATTGTTATTTCAGTTTTTTAACAAATGTATATGGATATGTACACGGTTCTTTTCCACGTGTTTAAGTGGGGTCAATATCAGACTAGGCCAGGTGGGCGAAGTGCCAGCAGGGCCTGGTTATATCATTGCATATTCAGAAATATTGACAATTCTTGACAGCTGACAGCAGTTAACGATGGTCGAGTCGACTACTTAGGTACTACAGTAAAACTTGAAACAAGATCAGAGTATAGTGAAACTTAAGTGTTAAGTTTACGATACATTTATTTATACCATCAGTTTTCAATAAACGTCCAACACTAGCATTTTTTGGTTTGGAAAATGTTATTTATTCTCTAAATCTTGGCTATTTACGGATGGTTTTTAAAATAAATATGCCAATGCGCGGGGGCAGACATTGGTGCCCAGGCACAACATGTTCTTGTTATATCCAGAGTTAGATTCTGTTGGGTAGGTGGAATAAGATGATTTTCTTATAAGAAAGTGGTTGTTGTTCTTGCATGGTACAAATACCCAACATAGTCTCTGGTGTTATCTATTATTCTGTTTCTCTAAACTTTGCTACCAACTCTAAACACAGTCTATTTGGAAAATCGCATTCTATTTTCCACAAATTTATTAACTCAAATCAGCAGTTATTGAAAAAAGACAAACACATTGTTTTACTCCTAATTACTGAAAGTAAAAGCAGTCTGTCTTAGTCTTATAAAAAAAACACCACAGCCAACGTTAAAGACTGACAACAACAGACTTTCTAATATTTATTATATTGAATATTTTATATGCATGGGCGGTTTAATTACATAAGTTATACACATTCCTAAGAAACATTAGGTGAATATTCACATACTATTTCAGTTGTAATTGCCAGTAATTTATTCCTAAGTTAGTTGTGTCAAAACCACTTTACAATCTTGTCGCGAAGCTTTTCCCGATTCCAAATCAAGTTTTTAAAAAAAAATCTGACGCGAGATTTTTTCTCTCCACATATAGAATGACGAAATAAATACATGTTAATGATTTTTTCACCGTTTATAATCTGACGTGAGGTTTTTTACTACGAATAGGAGCAACATAAAAAATGAATTCACAACAATTATTAGTTATTATTTTGCTTGACAATTGACAAACATTGTTAACAGAATATAAGTAGGACATTTGTAAAATAACTCATGTACGCTATCGTGTGTGTACACAATTCTAAGTCTGATCGAGGGGATGGTTAAAAAAGGTGTTGAGGTAGGTGGTGGACAGTTTAAGTGGAGAGTTACAATAAGGCCCAGGGGTGAGTTAACGATAAGGCCTAGGGGCGAATTACGATAAGGACTAGGGCGAGTTACGATAAGGAATAGCGGCGAGTTACCCGATAAGGACTAGCGGCGAGTTACGATAAGGACTAGTGGCGAGTT
>JAMKCH010019586.1:0-21793 GCA_023653785.1 Ophioderma brevispina
GTTTGCCCACTCGAAGAAATTACAAGCGAATATTTGCGTCAAAACAGGGGCCCCGTCATTTCTTATGTATGCCAGAACTTGAACGTTATATAACCTGCCTGTCTCTGTCTTGACTCTCTGCATAATAATTTGTATTTTTACTTGGGCCCGGGGAGCATTCCTTTGTGTAGTTTAACATTTTATTTAGTAAAATATTAGACCGGCCATGGTTTTAACTTGGCAATAATTAGGCTAACCGATAAATGATTATTAGAGCGATCTATTTCTAATAATAATCAAGCATCGTCGCCCTGTCGCGTCTATTCGATTTGAAGGCCTACATAAAACGAAATCGAGAGTCCCTTTCAAGAATTGGTAGAACACCTGTTTTTCAGAATTGACGGGTTTTCCCCTAATTGCATATTAATTACGTTGCGCACCATTTTTAAAGGGGAGTGTTTCTTACTATATAAAATTCCCTATTATTTATTTAATTTTGTTTTTAACTGTTCAATCTGTTTTTATTGTTTTGAATCGCTAACCATTAACACTGTACATCATTGTTTTGGGGGCCTTAAAAAATATTATTTTCAAAACAAATTATTACTTGGAAACGTATTACCTGAACCGCCCCTCGAGCTCCGGATTCCATCTCCGAAGTACAATCCGAAGTAAAAATGTGATCTCCCCTATTCCCGTATAATGATGGTGATTGACAGGGATTCCCTGTATACGTAATTTAATCCTTTAAATAGAAAGTCGAAACCGTTACTGCCTCATGTCTTAACCATCCACTGTCGATAGGGAATAAAATTACCTTTTGGTATTTGTTTCGGAAAATAGACTACGATTGTTATGCAAGCACTTGCCAGGATAAGATTTTTGCCATATTTTTTTCCGTTTCTTAAGTTTGCCGTATTCGTTGTCACATAGAAAGACGTGAATTCATGCTCAGTTCTAAATTCATAACGATTCTCCAGACTGGGCGCTCCACGAAGTCATTAACTATTATCACTCAAAGCACGTGGATATTTTACTCAAATTAATCACAGAAAAGTATGTAGTTTTTATCAATTCGCTTTTTATGCATCACCGTTTAATTTCGCTCATAGTCAATCGGAACGGAGTAGATCTTATGTTGACATATTGGTTGAATTTGAACAATATTTTGAGATAGAATGGAAAAATATTAAAAATAACTTGAATCCCGGGGGAGGTCATTCGGAAGCTCATCACCATGTTTCCTGTTTCTAAATTAATCTTACTTTTAGCTTTATGTGGTTCCTAAAAATTGCAGTATTACAGAAAAGTAAAATATATGAGAACTACTAGGGTTTGAAAGGAAAGAAAAGTAATCGGTGATTTGCATAGTTGGCAGTGGTGTTTTTACCCACCCCTTTTTTTTAACCCCCTTTTTGGTCATTGTCGTCTGGTGGACCCCCAAATAGCTGTGATGTTACATTTTTCACTCTTCTTTCAGATTAAACTTGCTGTCACAGAGCTATCCTCAGTCATATTGCACCATGTTTGGGCTCATTTTAGCAGCCTGGTTATTCTCCTTTTCAAATATGTTTTTACAATGTAGATTTTTATCCCTTGTTTTAATTAGTTGAAAAATATTCAAATGTTAACGAAGATACCTGGGGATAAGCGGAGTGGATAAGCGGTAGTGTATTATGTACAATCTCATGGAGAACTAATAATTTAATAAGTAGTTTTTTTGTTTGTGATATTATTTAAAGCAATGGGCCTTCATGAAAGCATCAATTTTATTTATTCTCTAAATATAATTATTACTTCCATTTTCTGTAGTTTAAGTGACAATATAAGGTTGCCTTACTTATTAATTACAATACCTAATTAATAACATTTTTGGGTAAAACATAAATGGCGTCCATATTTTTCACTATTAATTGTACATAAGGTGGTCAAAAGTTTACCAATTTAATGTTAGACTACTTTTGTTTCTTGCTGACAGAAGGTACAAGTTCTCATGGGGTTTTAAAAATAATTTTTATTAACTATTTAATTACATGAACTAATTAGGTCTAAACTCACTGTGCTAATTATCTTATCCGACATGAATTATATCATTTAAATGTACCCTATTCTAATGTTTTGGTACCAATGTGTGCCTCTGAATTGAATTAGATGTCATCCCTTAATATTAAGCGCCTTGCCTATGGAGTTTTGGGTTGTCCACACTGGCCATGATACAATCTTTTTCATATGTGTCTGGGATTTATGTCTAGATCTAATTTGGGCACACCCCATGGCATGGACATTTTAATATGCCAAGTAGACACTTCCCTGTCACATGAAAATACTTATTTCATATGCATATAAAAGGTTTTGACTGTTATACTCATTTTAAATCTTACTTTATAAAATTTACTGTGCACACACATGTATTAGTACCATTAAGGTGTTTACACACCCTGTATAATGATCTAATATTGAACTAAGGTGTTTCTATGTTGTTTTTGGACACAACTGACATTAAGAAGAAGAATTGATTTAAACTTTTTCAGAATATTTACAGAAGATATTATGTCACAATATGCAACTAAATATTATACTTATTTTGTCACACCCGGTATCACTACTTCGTCAATTTTATTAAAATCATACTTTTTCTGAAGCTCATATTTTCTTCTGTTAGACCTGAAGTGATAATTGAACTATTTCATAACCTTAAAGATGGGAGTTATTATCAATGTAATGGTAAAATTTGTGTAATTTTTGTGATACCACCCTATATATATTTTTCCTTTACTCCCCTGTCATATCAACCCCATTTTAGTACATTTGGATCTTGGAATATAAGCTTTCAGAAAGGTACTTGGTTGTTGGGTGAGAGGATAGTTTTTCAAGATATTTCAGTCTAAACCTCAAAGCAGGCTAATCAGCAAATTTTGTGTTTGTAACGCAAAGGTACCCCACATATGACACATGACCTTTTATGAAAACACCCATTATACTGAATCTATAAACCCACCCTTTTACTTTATGGATGTGACCCTGGTGTGCAGTGGGTTCTGAACTACATCCAGCATCTTTGTGATATCATATTGGTCTTGAGAGTCATTCTACCCAGACACAAAACATTTTAAACCAACATTTTGTAAATTCATACAATGTATGGATGATTTTTATTTTTTGCCACATCAATGCAACATATTCCACAGGCCTTTGTATTTTTTAACCCTCAAACCCACCCTTTTTATTTCTGGACCCACCCTTTTTACAAACAGCACCCCTTATACATGAAATCCAGTAACACCCTTTTATCAATTTTCATAATGTTTATAACCCACCCTTTCTGAAGCGTGGGTTTCCCAACTCAACTTGTGTTTATTATTTTTTTTTTTTTACTATTTTATCAGCTAACATTTAAGTTACTTTTTTTCAACATATCATAGGGTCCGGGAGAATCCGCGTTTGAAAACTCAATTCCTCGCGCGATTTTAAATTAATCATACATTTAATCAAAACGACCCAATCCCGTTGCCCGACCACTTAATGACTTAATAAACCCAAAATTTAAATATGCTAAAGAGTAACGATCCCGCAACACATGATGACCTAATTAATACGGCGACGCCCTGTCCTCGCAGGGCGTCTTGTGATAATGATCTTTGTGACGCCTTTGTGATAATAGCCGATTCTCAAAACCCTAGTAACCTTGTCAATCAAGTAGTCTTCTTTTGTGACCGTAGCTAATCCAATGACATCATACATTACTTCCAGGTCCCAATCGATCCTCACAATGCACAACTCTCAGTCTGTTTCGGGTTACACTATTTGCAACCCGATGAATTGAGCTATATTAGATCATTACATTACGTCGATAGAGGTTTTGCAGCACAGTATAACTCTTTTGATAACTGCAGCTAAAAAGGTTGTACAGCGTGCAGCTACGAATTTTATAACGTGAAGCTATGCATGGTGTACATATCATCTGCCAGCGTGTTGTAAAAATTCGATACACTGCACTGCAATTCGGACGCGGCGGCTTCGATGATTAGAGTGTCAAATTACGTCCACATGAAACTGATTGAAAACCCGATGCAGTTTGTCTGGACGACTAGGACTTCAGTGCTTATCAATAAAATTACCATAATATGAATTAAGGACCTTTAAAAAAAAATTATTCGATCCCAGTCCTCCGCCCTCACCACTTTCGACCGCCGCATCATTTTTTTTTTTTTATGTAAAATGAAAACCCTACGAAAATATGTCCATGCCATCTG
Source organism: Ophioderma brevispina (assembly GCA_023653785.1). Classification (NCBI taxonomy): domain Eukaryota; kingdom Metazoa; phylum Echinodermata; class Ophiuroidea; order Amphilepidida; family Ophiodermatidae; genus Ophioderma; species Ophioderma brevispina. The sequence continues at coordinate 4,233 of JAMKCH010019586.1, forward strand.
AAAGTACAGTATAGCACAGTTGTTACATGTATACACCTTCAGAGTTATAAAAATTGCGCACTATGCGCCCTCCGGGAAAGGTGCGTCATGGTGGGTCATTTACCGCCACATTCTTGACTCAGGGTACCGTCATTGAATCCTTTGGTCCGTCACAAATTGAGAATAGGTGCGTAAATGTCTGTCATTTTACCTGGGTTCGGTAAATGTCCGTCTTCCCTCAATACAACAGGAAAAAAAAATCAAGGGTGTGCGATAATCGCGATGCGATAATTTTTTCATTATCAGTGATGCGATATTTTGTCAGGGTCCGACGATATGCTGACGATAATTCTGAGTAATATCTTTGGCTATAAAATTCAATTTCATTCCAAGATTTCTGATCAACTACACGTCAAATCTCTCATATATTCCGCATTTCTATTACCTGTGTGTAAATACTACAGTGTAATCGTACGTCATTTCACCTTTAGGGCCCTGTTCCATCATCTTTCATTGAGGAAAGGAAGATTGTCCATCCATTATTCTTCCAAATGTACCAACAATTATTAACCACTGATGTCAACCCCCCAGCATAATGAACATCGGTCCAAGAAATCATCACAAAATAAAGTGTATTGGCGAGCGCAGGCGAGCGGACAATTTTTTGAAATTGTGTCGGCAAATTGACAGTGCTTTCGGCAACCCCCCCCCCCCCAGTGGCGGATTTAAGATCATCAGTGTCCAGTATCTGCTGACAGGGTCCCCTAAATATTGCTCTCAGGGGCCCCCCTCAGAACACCCCTAGTCCGCACTAAAGTGGACATTTCATTCCTTTCCAACTTTTTCTGTTTTGACATCCTTTATCTTGTATATATATATCCCCTTTTCTTGCCGTTTCAGTTGCTGTTTTTCGACCCCTTTCCGTATTTTTTTCATCCCTTTTCTTAATATGTTTTTTGTTTTGACGCCCCTTATGATCTTTGTGTCCTTTTCTTAAACTGTTTTCAACCGCTTTTCGGTTTGTTTCAGTTTTTGACGCCCTTTATTTTTCGTAGGTCCTTCATTCCTTAACTTTTTCTCAACCATTGTTTCGTTTTGGCGCCCCTTTTTTTAGTGCCATTTTCTTTTCTTTTCTCATTTTTGCTGCACTTTTTTGTCTTCGTTTCACTTTTCTTTGCAACTTATTTCACCACCTCTTCGTTTATCGCTATTATTTTGCTTTTTTGGCGCCCCTTCCTTTAGCTATTTTTATACTTTATCTTTTATATTTTGTGTGCAGCATTTTCACCCTAAGGCGCTCCTTAGATTTCCCTGACAGATTCTTCCTGTTTTCGCCATAAGCTTTTCTATCTCTTTCCCTTTAGTTTCCCCTTCCCCCTTTTTTTACTCTTTCTTTTTCCGTTCCTCCCATTCCTCTTTATTTTTCTTTTGTTTTCCTTCCTCTTCCTTTCCTTTCCCCCTTCCTTCCTTTCTTTTTTCTTCTCCCTTTCCTTTCTCTTCCTTCTTTTGGGCGCCCCTTTGTCTACCCGGGGGGCCAACGACCCTTTGCCCCCCCAGGATACGCCACTGGGGTGTTCGATATAAATGAAATAATCTCTGATAATATCCCTCTTTGTGTTTAAAAATAGTTCCCTACTTGTCCATTAACTCCGCTATTGCGTGCTATGATTCGCTTTGCCCTTGCCCTGCCCTTGCCGGTGTTATATTTTTAAAATAATGACTCAAGGAGGTCATGCCTACTGTTTGAATATTCATTGTTTCCTTCATAATTTCAAGTAAGGACGATGCGTGCGTAATTATCCATTATAACCTGAGGTTAATTATTAACGTCGCTCCGCCGTAAACATCTATGCTGTTACTTTGCTCTTTGCAATGGATTATTTTTAATCAAATCTTCACTATTTCAAAAAATAACACCCTGAGTAAATGATTAAAGTTCAGTACCCATTCAAGATGTTATTTTGGTGATGGCTAGGATGATATAAAATACAGCGTTACCAAGCGCCTTTCTCGGTGCTATTCTTGGGAAATCCCCAAACGCGTCTGACCATGGTACTGGTAGGGGCAACGGCAATTAGGAATGCGTGATACCCAAAGATAATTTGCGTGTGCGCAATTTTTATCTTCCACGTGCATTACAGCCGCTCGATTGACAAGTGGAAGGAGATTTGAGCAGCAGTAAACGAGTGTCGTTTTTTTTTTAACAAAGTAAACCACACACGAAAGTTTTAAACGGACAATGAATTGACAGACGACCAAGACTAATGAAATGACATACGTATGAACGTACATGTGGGCAGAGAAATAGGCAAGGAACATTTTGTTCTCATTAGCATCCTCATGTTTTTATTCACTCATTTCACTGACCCTGTACATCTTCTTGATCACATTTACAAACCCACAACACTCGACATTAACATTCTCATGACTTCAACATAAAAACGTACACCAAATCGCGTCATTATGCTGTCTTTTTTTTTTAAAAACATTTTCGAATTTGTTACTATGGCGCTTGGGGATTTTCTCTACCGTCAAGTCTTGAATACAGTATATAGTAAAGTTGTCGTCTTGACTCGGACGAGATCTTTTTAAAACCCCAGCTGACTAATGATCACGACCGGTCACCTTTGACCGAATTTCATTGATTAGAGTGTCAACGAGTGAAGGAGTATCGCCATTGATTATTAGTAATATGCTCAGAATTCGTCAAAATTTAACGAGGTTTTTTTGGAAAATATGGATCTAATTCTGGCCTAGTATAACGCAAGTTTGTTTAGGTTAATTAAAGAAGGGTTTAGAGTCCGTGTTGGAATGGTTTATAATGTCATATTGAGGTCGAATGGAATTTATTAAGCCAAACAGATGAGTGAATCGTAAGATCTTTGCGATATTTTTAGGCCGCGACGCCATGCTTACCGGCGGTGCCGGATCATTCGGACAATTTCACTACAGTTCATAGGCCGTTCGGCATGAAGACGCCGTCATTAGGAACAGTTAAATGGTTTCGTCATTAGCAAGAAATGGTGCTCACAAAAGTTTTTGAAGTACCGTCATTGTAAGCAAAGGGGCGTCATATTTGAGACACAGGGGTGCGTCATTGTATATAGGTAAATCCCGCCCACATGGACAAATGGACGCATCCATTCCCCGGCGTCCATAGTCGCCATAACAACTGACAGGTGTATTACATGTGTAGTTCCAAACAGTTATCTTGCACCCTATTTCCTGTGCGAACTGGTCACGGGAGATGAGCACACGGGATATGATAGTACAAGACATAGTCCTCTCGGTTCCAGACCATTCAAGAAGTCTAGTTTTTCGTGCACGTTTTCCATCCAGCAAGCTTTTGCCAAGCTTACCGGAGTCTACGATGGGACTACGACTGGAGAGTTGTGGAGTGCCACATCGTGTACCACGCATTTCAGTACGGAGAAACCCCAAACTCGTTTTTTGTGGGAAAGAATGTTGTATTGTGCCACTGACCCTATGATGAATTCGGCAGCCGTCTCAACGAATATACTGCATGTGTAAGGATGTTGTGGCAAGCGGTGGTGGCAGTACACTGTACAGTCATCATGGTCTTGACAGTGCTGTGGTATTATCGGCTGCGATTTGACATCTGTTTATGCCTTTTCGTATTTTGCGGTTACTCATACCTACATGTGGTGCAAGTGGGTTTTTTAGTAGTATACAAAATGTGCCATTGTAGTAAAATAGAATATTTGTAAAATGTGAGAATCTTTTCAAAATAGTAAGGTTAAAATTATAGGTCAACAAATTGGGGGGGTTGTTGATCCTGAGCCTGAGGTGAGGGGTGCATGGTGATGAAATGGCACCGAACCATCATCATCGAACCGATGATACAACATATACGATGATACAACATGGGCTTGTACATAGATTTATTGTTCTAGACTGTAAATTCAAGTTGAACATGTTTACAGTATTGACATTTACATGTATGAATGATAGCCCACCGCTTATTTTAAACACACTGCAAGTTTAGACCTTCAGTATCTAACTATTTTTTAAAAAGCGGCCTAAATCATGGTGTGATTACCGATGTTTGCCCGTGTTAGGCAGTGTTGTCCCGTGTTAACGAGTTTTGAGGCGCGGTCATACCTTCACACACACGGAGGCGGCTAGTTTTTCCGATCGAATGTCGACACTCGTGTTATAAGCGCCGGCTTATACCGGAAATACCACCACTTGTTTCAAATGCGTGTTAGGTGGTCACTGGTCACAATCACTTGACAGGTCTAGTAGCATCTGGAAAGTGGGTGATTCTAATCTAGTCTGATGATCATGACTAGATAGTCTTAACTTTTATGGCTGCTGTTATCATATAGACTATCTAGTCATGCTAGTTGGTGTGAGTGAAAGTGCCATTAATCCAAGAATACACAGACATCTCTCTTCTAACTTTACAGCTGCCAAAGTGGCTTAAATATCATTATTTGCAATAAACGTTAATATTGTCAGTCATTCTTGAGAGTCTTCTGCATCATGTGATAACCATTTTCCAGATTTTAAAATTCCCAATTAATGAAATTTTCAATTGAAACTTACCCTTGTTGTGTCTATATTGGGCTGTCAAATTTGCAGCCTGTGTACATGTTGACGTGAACTTTTTTTGGGAACAAATTGTAGCAATCGGTTACAATTGGTAAGACAATTATTGACTCTAGAGATGCTATGCATGTCAAAGAAAATTACTTTCTTTCTTTTTATTTAGGAAAAATACAATCTCAAACATCTCAAACCTTAAATGGCATTGAAACTCCACAGAACAGTTGTAACTTATAAATGGCATCAAAGATTAGTTCCAAATTTTTAAAAGCTGATGCCATAAGTTAGCAATTTTATTGGAACTAGATTCCTTAATCTAGATATTTGTATTTAAAGTTAATTGGCAAATAATTTTTTGTGGAAATCATTTGCCTTTGTGAATTGTGGTCTCACTGAAATGACGGAATTTATCTCAAAATAACAACCGTGCCGTATTTGGCATGGAAAATCGCCCACTGAGCGAATCGTCAGATTCGCGACATCGCCCGATTGGAAGCGCCATCGGTCCAGACTGCACAGTGTAGACTATGGAACACTCATTGCGCATCCTCGCCAGTCTTTATTGTTGACATTAATTCACTTAGAAATGTCATACAATCACAATTTTGGGGTCAAATTCAATTTCTAATTCCGATTTAGTCTAAGATAAAAGTGTATCTTTCCAATTAGCAATATCCTGAACAGATTTAATCATTTTAACATTCGATGCCTGTCCAGTGGCCGATCACAAATTTCATCCCCAAAAAAAAACCCAATCTATCTATAGTTACAAAACAATCAGTTCAATTTTTTCTTCCTTTTCATGCATTTCTGGATAGCACTTCATGAGACAAACATTTTGACACCAAGATCATTGATGTTCACCTCAAAAATTAAGGAAGTTATGGTCAAAAAACATCCAAATAATTTCTGAATATAAATGTACAGTGAAGTATACAGATACTTAGTGACTAAAAAACAGTACATTGCCTCATCATGTCAAACTTGAATATAAATGAATGAAATTTGCAAATTCAATGTCATTTAGTATGTTTTATGTTTTATTTATATTTTAGAATTCTCTTTGAAATATACTTTGGCCAAATTGGAATGGGGGGACAATTTGTGGGGGGGGGGGAATTAGTCAAATTGGGCATTAGTGTGTGTTGGGGGGGCGGGGTGGAGACGGACATAAGGTCAATCGTAGATTTTAAATGGGAGACCTGGCTTGAGGAGGAATATTTAGTTGGCAAAATACGATTTGTAAAAATTTTCAGATACCGTACACTTATAAGAGTGAAACTGTCTACTTATTTTGACTGATGTCTGGTGGGTGGCAGAAATTCATTGCAGGCGGAAGAATACGAAACAATTTTTCAATCCTTGAAAAAATATTGAAACTTGAACTTGATTAAAATTCCAGATGGCATGACATACGGGTATTTTTTCTGACGTATACCTACGTGATTACCAGATTTCCCCCCAATACCCATCAAAAGCAGCTTTTTGGGGAAGCCCCTCATGGCAAGTCACAATATGTAAACGGTCAAAGTGGACAAATAGCGCCCTCTCTTGGAGATTTGTACATAGCTACCTACATCCATTACATTGAATCAAATTTATTACCTGATCACCGGTTTTTCATGATTTTTGAAAACTATCAGGTGTCGGCTGCGCTCTTGCCACTCCCCCATGCCCCTGCCTTTGATTTTTTTTCTGAATGGGAGTGCCATGCTGAATGCAATGGCCAGAAGCACATGAGTAGATCTGAGTCTTATGCCTGAGACTGCGATGACCACCATGCATGATGGGCTGGCTCACTGAGTCTGGGCATGGCTATGCATTGCATGCACATTCACAGCAATGCCTCCAGCCCTACACCGTTTGAATCGATTGATATAGCAATGTTACACACAATTATGTGCTAATAAGTTATTTCATAGTAACCACAACTGCACGAATATATATATGATGTTTTGAATGTAACCAACGAAAATATACCTGCTAAAATTCCGCTCAAAACTTCACTTTGTCACCAAAGAGTTTTCCACAGTTTCCCGCCAGCATGCCCCTCGTCTTTGTTGAGTAAACTGGGTTTGGAAGTCCTTCTTGTCAAGCAGCACCACAGTTAATTCGACAGTGTGAGATTTTGACCACCACTCATACACTCCTGGAGCAAGGTTGTGCAACCGCTCCAGAGCGGAGCTATTCATTATATTTATTTTTTTTATTTTTTTTATTTTTGCGATTTATTCCGTAAATGTTCAATGATTAGATTTGCAAATTCTGGCACACCAATCCTCGCTACTCTCATGAGACAGTGGTTTCGGATCCCGGGGGATCAGTTTCCTGACAAAGGGGGTATCAATCCGTGTCCAGAATTCACGTAAGGGTAGTTTTTTTCGGACCAGGCACGTTACGGACTACGTGAAAAGGGTCCCCCCCCCCCCCCCTAAAAAAAATCCCCCGCCAAACTCAAGAAAAGGTTATATTTCTCAATGAGGACTTACGCATTGGGTCGCATATTCTTTCAGCTAATAAACAAATTAAAAGTGTTCCGGAGTCTGTACTTGCCTTCAAACCTGTGTTTCAAATCCCTAAATTTCCAACATTTTCACGCTCGCGCGGTTAAAGAAACCATACACGTGATTTTTAGTGCATACCTATTGGTTTGAGATTGAGAAATGACGACCCTTTTGTGATTGCCTATTATGTCGCTATACCAAAATTGTTCTATCTCCCTGACCCATGAAACGGACACTGTTTTAGCAATTAAAACTCAATTTATTTAAATATCAGTCAATTCTAAGGTTTGTAATTTTCTTAAAATAACTTTTGGGACATAATTTGGGTGCATAGTGCGCCGATCGGCAATTTTCAGGGAAAATGCCGATTTAATCGCTGCGCTGCAAATGCTGAAATAAGTGCCGAAATTAACGTCCTAAAGCCGACATTCCTCCCGGATCCAGACCCATAAAAATGTCTTGAAAACTAATACCCCCAGGTTCCGCGACCACCCCTTCGCTTACGAACTCTCCATGAACACCTAGTATGATTAGTTCAAATAAAACCTTACATGCATGAACTATGTGTTACCGTCCCGTTTATACCGTCTATCATTGGCTTTAATGCATTTAAAGTTAAGATTAGGGTTAAAAATAAAAAAAATGTTTTTATCAAATTTGCATGAAATTGTGTTTCGAAAGCAAACCATTGCTTGGTAATGGGTTCCGCTCTTCGCGCGAGAGAGAGCGGCACTCTCCTGCCGCGTCACTTAACTAATGAATTCTTGCGAACTTTAGTCTGTTTTACTTTTATAAGCCCATTTATCAGATATTTTCTGATTACACCAAGCTCCGACAAGCCTCTCTGGTGGTGCACACATCACTGACAGAATACTGGTTTTAGGTTTTTACGTATAAAGGGTAATAATTGCATCAATTCACTTGCTTTGGGTAGGGAGAAAGACAGATACTTGTTTAGGTAATGCCAAAATTGCGCTACGATACTTGTTTAGGTGCTCAAATTAGATCAAGTACGTGTTTAGGGTAGCTAATTGGGCTGCTGCTGATACGTGTTTAGCAGTGAAAATTCAAGTTTCGAAATACGTATTTAGGGTGCCTTTTATGTTGCTTGGACACGGATGAGACCCCCTTGTCATTGAGAGTGCCCCCCCCCCCCCGGGTTTCGGATTCGAATCTCGCTACTGTCCTCTTTTAAAATAATTATATAAAATTTCATTATTTTTCAGGTTAGGAGGGAACAATTCTAAGAATGTCCAAAAAGATAAGAAAAAAATAATAGCCTTCTTCTGATGTTTTAGTGAGGGAGACCTGCTCCCTGGAGCATGGGTGGTGGTCAAAAACTAACTGCATCCCGCCTCGCGACAATAGACTAGACTATTTGCGCGATCCCCGAAATGCATCTCATTTTGTGCATTTCCATACGGGAACTTTTACCATCCTCAAGTCGGCTAAAAACATACGGTTAAGAGCGTAACGAAAATACCATAAAACTTACCCTATCGGTTATGTTTCACTATAGTTGTGTAATCGTCCGCCAGGTTACAAGTAGGGCACAGTTACGATCGACAATCACGTTGGTCGTGAATTTCAACACCATGGCCTCGATGTTTCTATGATATTCTTCTACGTTTTGTAAGATTAACTTCACGTGAAAAGGTCTTTTGTTTGGATTTTTAGGCACTGTTTCGGCGACGCAACAACAACAATCTTTTTGTAAACATGACCTCTGGTACAAGTTCCCGATGGAAATGGGCACGATGAGATGCATTTCGTGGATCGCGCAAATAGTCCTATTACGACCCTTTTAGTAAAAACGGGCTTATGCAGATGCGGTGATGCAGTGAGCGCGCCCATGCCCGAGCTGTGTTCGGAAATGTGACTTCGCATGAATTCACAGTTCACTCGTATCGATCGATATCGGTCCCATTCATGACCGCAGCTGGCATGGGCGCGCTCACTGCATCACCGCATCTGTATCGCATAAGCATAAGCCTCGGTTTTCTAAAGGTCTTAATTTAGTCAGGTGAATTATGTGAAAACAGCTATACTTTGTCTCGTCTGAAGTATAAAGTTGCGACGCGCGCGGTATATGGCAAGCGCAATGCTCAAATAATAGAAAACTGAGTTTATCAAATGATAAACTTGTTTAGTTTCTGATAAAAACTGAGTTTTTCCAGTGAAAAACTTTGTTTTTTAGTAACTAATTTTATCAAGTGAAAAACTTAGTTTTTTCTGAAACTCTGCTTATTTAAATTGAAAAACTTAAGTTATCTGCGAAAAAACATAGTTTTTTCATCCAGAAAAGCAAGTTTTTTCTCTGATAAACTAGTTTAATCATTTGAAAAACATAGTTTTCAATATGTTGAGCATTGCGCGGTGCAAAATATAGTTTATCCATCAGATAAACGATGTTTTTTTCTGATAAACTAATTTACAGCTATCAACTAAGTTTTATCAATATTTTGAGCATTTGGCGAGATAAACTAAGTTTTTTCTCTTGATAAACTAAGTTTATCAGCTGATAAACTAGTTTATCAGCGGATAAACTCAGTTTATCAAATTCGTGAGCCTTGTTCGAGAAAAACTATTTTATCAGTTGAAAACTAAGTTTATCAGCTGGTGAAGTAATTTTATCAAATTTTTGAGCATTGCGCTAGATAAACTAAGTTTTTCAGTTGATAACTAGTTTATCATCAGCTGTAACTATTTATCAAATTTTTGAGCATTAGCCGAGATAAACTAAGTTTTTTCTCTTGATTCGCTTGATAAACTAAGTTTACTCAGCGTGATAAACTAAGTTTTTACAAATATCTTGAGTAATTGTGCGAGCAAAACTAAGTTTCAGTTGAATTAAACTAAGTTTTATCAGCTGATAAACTAAGTTTTATCAATATTTTGAGTCATTGAGGCGAGATAAACTCAGTTTTTCATTGATAACCTAAGTTATACAATTTTTGAGCATTGAGCCGATAAACTAAGTTTTTCTCCTGATAAACTAAGTTTATCAAATAATTTGAGCATTGAGGGAGATAAACTACGTTTTTCTCTTGCTAAACTAAGTTTAATCGAGTTATAAACTAAGTTTATCAAATTCTTGAGTCATTGTGCGAGAAAAACATGTGTTTCAAGTTGATAAACGCAGATTTTTCGGAGAAAAATTAGTTTATCAATTTTTGAAGCATTTGACGAGATAACCTAAGGTTTTTCCTGAGAAAACTAGTTTATCAGCTGATAAACTAAGTTTATCAAATATTTTTGGACATTGAGCCGAGTAAACTAGTTTTTCTCGGATTCTCTTGATAAACTAAGTTAATCAGCTGTAAACTAAGTTATCAAATATCTTGAGTATTGTGCGAGAAAAACTAAGTTTATCAGTTAATAAACTAAGTTTAATCAGCTGATAAACTAAGTTTTATCAATATTTTGAGCATTGAGCGAGATAAACTCAGTTTTTCACTTGATAACTAAGTTTTATCAAATATTTTGAGCATGCGCAAGATAACTATGTTATTCTCTTGATAAACTAAGTTTATCAAATATTTTGAGCATTGAGGGAGATAAACTATTTTTCTCGTGATAAACTAAGTTTTATCAGGTTGATAAACTAAGTTTATCAAATATCTTGAGCATTGTGCGAGAACAACTATGTTTTTCAGTTTTTGATAAACCAGTTTTCTGGAGAAAAACTTAGTTATCAATATTTTGAGCATTGAGGCGAGATAAACTAAGTTTTTCACACTTGATCACTAAGTTTAATCAGCTGATAACTAAGTTTATCAAAATATATTGAGCACTGAGCGAGATAAACTATTTTTCTCTTGATAACTAATTTATCAGCTGATAAACTAAGTTATCAAATACTTGAGCATTGCGCGTGCAAAATATAGTTTATCACAGATAACTATGTTTTCTGATAACTAGTTTAATCACTGATAACTAAGTTTTATCAATATTTTTGAGCAATGGGCGAGATAAACTAAGTTTTTTCTCTTGATAAACTAAGTTATCAGCTGATAAACTAAGTTTTATCAGCTGTAACTAAGTTTACAAATATATTGAGGCACTGATCGAGATAACTAAGTTTCTCTCTGATAAACTAAGTTTATCAAGCTGATCACGAGTTTATCAAATATCCTTGAGCATTGTGTGAAAAAACTAAGTTTTAATCAGTTGAGAACGCTGTTTTTCTGAGATAACTAGTTTATCAAATATTTTGAGCATTGCGCGTGCAAAACATAGTTTTCAGCGATAAAATAGTTTTTTTTCTGGTGGAAACTAAGTTTATTATCACTGGAAAACTTATTTTATCAAATATTTGATGCATTGCGCGTGCAAAAAATAGTTTATCACAGATAAACTATTTTTTTTTCTGATCAACTAAGTTTTTCACACTTGATAAACTAATTTATCAGTTGAAAACTAAGTTTTTTCACACACGTACCCCTCCAACATGTGACATTGGCCCCCTGGGTTCATTTGTGGTCTACTTCCTGGGCCCCTCATTGGCTCCCCACCTGGGGCCCACTTGTTTTTGTCGTTCGGGATTCAAATGGTCCCTAAGTGGGCATTGGATGCATGTTAACGGCTAATTATATGCTTAATTAAGAAAAAAAAAGAGTTCTAGTACATGTTGGATACTTTTTAATTCCAATTAATTCATCACTTGCATCTCATATTAACAGTTACCAATATGTATTACTTTCCTTGGTTGGATTCGAACCGGGTACCTCATAATCTTAAGTCTAATGCTCTCATCCAGTCGACCACTTTACACTTACTGACAAATTGGATCAAATTAGATTATTTAAAGGATAGTTGAAGTTAAAATGATTAAACTTGTACGTTATGGGCCCTCATACTCGACAGGCTTAGTTTAGTTGACCTTAATAAGTTCGATAATTATTTGATACAAAGAATGGAAACATAAACTTTTACCACACAACTGGGCTCAAAATGGGCACCCCTGGAAATGCCCCATCCTTGCATATCAGTAAAATATACTCAGCTGGCCAATTGAAAACCTACAATGGCGCCATTTAGGAAACCCACTAAAGCTCCATTAAAGAAACTCATCATTGACCCAATTGAAAACCTACATGGCCCCATTTGGGAACCCACTTAAAGCCAGAGTAAAGGCTTATCAGTTACCCATGAACACCTATACTGGGCCCCATTTAGAAGCCCATGTAATTCCCATGCCCACGTAATCCCATGTAACCCACGTGAAAACCTCAATTGTGCCCCACTGACCATTAACTTGGTAAACCACTGATGGGTAGCCCAGATTAATCCACATGGGACCAATACAAGTAAGCCCAATAAGCACCCATAATGGGTTGCCTACATGGGGCCCATATCAGGAATAGCCCACATAATACCCATGTCCACCATGCCCCATACATAACCCACATGGGCCCCATGGGGCATAGACCCATCATGGGTTACCCGTTTACAACCCACATGGGCCCTATTAGGAATAGCCCACATAAAACCCATGCCCACTATAGCCCAGCTTACCCACACAAAACCCACATGGTCCCCAGCACGGCATGTTGGAGGGGTAAGCGCCGAATCTCAAAAATTAGAAAACTAAGTTTTCACTTGAAAAAAATAATGTTCACCTGAAGTCCTAGTTCTTCTCAGAAAAACTTAGTTGATCACTTGAAAAACTCTGTTTTTCCCAGAAAAACTAAGTTTACAGTGATAACCTTAGTTTTCTATATTGGTGGAGCATTACGCTTGCCATACGCGTACACCCGTGCCGCCTTTCAGTTGCAGTGCGGCTTGTGCTTTACCCTACGCGCGCGCTGAAAGGCGGTTCAATGTATATCGCCCGCGTCGCTACTTCATACGAGCTGGACAGAGTATAGCTACAGCTGAAGGGTGGAAATGGAGTAGGCCCTACAGACTTTATTCTATCGATGATTTTAGTTCATTAGAACCTAATCCATATTTTTTTGGTGGGGTGTGCAAATTTGGTTCAGTGTCAATTTTGAAAATCCCAATATGGCCGACACCATGTTTTAAATCATTAAACTCTCTTAAGTATTTTTGAGAGAGACAAATTTTGGCGCAACTCTCAAATTTTTTAAGCACGAGAAAGGATTTGATCACTATATTGCCAGAAAATCAATTGGTTGCCCCAAAATCAAATAGGTGCCTGAACCATTCAAGTGATCTTAACTCTTTTAGTAAAACCTGACCAGGTGTTTCAAAATCTGTGACAGAACCGCTCTGCAAGTGTTCTTTTGAACACCACACCTATCCGAACGCGTCAATATTCGTGTACTTTTACAAGTCTAAGAGGATGGTCAACGGTCTCTATCCTATGCCCTTATGCTTCATCTTAAAAGATCTATGTTTTGATCTGAAAAACTTATATGACATTTCTGTGCTGTAGGCATTTCAAACTTTCAGATGGCAGCCAATATCCCGCCGTTAAAATTTACAATCTATCTATATCTGTAGTAGGTCTATGTAGTTGTATCACCCAATTATTATTATAAAGGTCTAAAGTAATATATAAGATAAGTATTTGACCATTAGACATCCTTATCCGGTATTTTTGTTTCGTTAACATGCAAAAATTTTATAAATGTAGCCATACCTATCTTTTTAACTTCTTTAAAACCTATACATTATAATATATCTGCATTTATTTAGTTATAACATCCAAAAATCAAATTTAAAGTTTAAATTAAAAGTTTGCGATATAGGCAGTAATTTCACTGCATTTTTTACTCAAGAGTACTTCACTCTTGGGGTAAAATTCTCAAGAGTGAAATGTCAAATCTGAAGAGTGAAATGTTGAGTCTGAAGAGTGAACCATATTACGTTGAAAGTAGCGTAACCACATTGTTGCCAAGTACTATTTCATAGTTAATAGTTAAATGAGAAATTAGGAGATGCCCTTAATGTAAATAAGGGAATGGTTGTTTAATTTGTGAGTAATGAAGGGAATAACTACTTGGTAAAATAAAGTAAATGCCCTGATAATTTAAAGAAAATGGCCGTGAAAGCGTAAATGAAAGGGACGGCCATTTAATTGGCAATGAAGAACAGCCCTGTATTGGCAATGAAGGGAACAGACCTTATTGGCAATGAAGAAAAGGACCTTTAATTGGGAATGGAGGCACGGCCCTTTAATTGGTAATGAAGGAGTGGCCCTTTAATGGTAAATGAAGGAGCGGCCATTTAATGGGTAAATTGAAAGGGCCTTTAATTGGTAAATGAAGGAGAGACCCTTTAATTGGTAAATGGAAGGAACTGCCCTTTAATTGGTAATGAAGGAGCGCACTTAAGTGGTAAATGAAGGAGGAGCGGCTTAATTGGTAAATGATGGGAGCGCCCTTAATGGTAAATGAAGAGCGGCCTTTTTAATTAGTAAATGAGGAGTGGCCTTTAATTGGTAAATGAAGGCGCGGCCCTTTAATTGGATAAATGAAGGAGCGGGCCCTTGAATTGGTAAAGGAATGGGAGCGGCCCTTAATTGGTAAATGAAGGAACGACCATTAATGGCAACATAACGGAAACTGCCCTTTAATTGGTAAAGTGAATGAGTGGCCCTTTAATTAGCCAAATGAAGGCATGGCCCTTAATTGGACAAATGAAGGAACATCCCCTTAAGTGCAAATGAAGGAATAGCCCTTTAATTGGCAATGAGGGAACGGCACTTTAATTGGTAAAATGAAGAAGTGGCCCTTTAATTAGTAAATGGAGGAACAGCCCTTTAAAATTGGTAAATGGGGGGAGCGACCATTAATTGGTAAATGAAGAAGTGGCCCTTTAATTAGTTAAATGGAGGAACAGCCATTTAAAATGTTATAAATTGTTTTTTTTTTTTTTTTTTTTTTTTTTTTTTCTACAATGAAGGAAGACCCTTTAATGGCAAATGAAAGGAATGACCCTTTAATTGGAAAAATGGAAGAAGAATTGACCTTAAATGATTACCCCCCCCCCCCCCATGAAGAGACTTGGGGTTCGAATCACCGTGCATGTCCCTTACTATGCAATTATATGTAAAACCTAGTAATGGCCCCTCTTGTAGGAATACCAGTCACTAACTGACCCCCCCCCCAAAAAAAAAGTTGAAGTTGCCACCCCAAAAAGGATGCAAGTTTGATAAGCCCCACTTCACTACAATTTATAATGTCTTTGAGCATTATCATTACAAACTAATATTGTAATTTATTTTGACAAACTACTTAAATTCAAGATGACGGCGATATATTATCAGTATCGACAATTTTAAGTTTTATGATCTACAAGGCAGCCATATTGGATGTCATTTGAGTGTAAGCATGTTAACCACCTACCAGAAATGTTAGATATAAAGTTTCTGGGTAAAAAGCCCAAAATTGCCTCCACAAAAATACTTGATGAATTATGGGCAATTTTAATGATTTCAGGATTACATTGGATGGCCATTATGGATTTGATGTAATGTTATAATCAAATAACATTAAAGTACCTGTTCACTAGATTCATCTGTGTTGGAAAACCTGAATATAGAGCACAAAAGTATGACAATTTAATGATTTTTAAAATTTGCACAGCATCCAGAACTTATTAGCTAAGGTCCTAATAAACTAAAAATCTGTCAAAAGAAAAACTCATGTCTCCGTTTCCACCCTGCGCCAATAATTCCTCCTGACTATATTTCATGGTAGCAGGGGACGGGAGCTGGGACCGCGGAGGCAGCCCGGCGGGGAGGCAGAACAGGACGCTTGATTTGGAAATCATTGGAAAATTGCGGATTTCCAAACGGTAATTATGGAATTTTACATGCATTTCTACGGCAAACATCGCCAAGCTCGGTCCCAGTGACATTAAAAATCGTAAGATGTTTTGGAATAAAATTATTGACTTCAAAAATCCGTCGGGGTTAGTGGATAACCAACCCCCCCCCACCCGCAAAACATTGTAATTTCCATTCCAGTAACGGCCATTTAAGATTTAATTATTCGTGACCAGATATAGCCTAGGCTTTAGTCAATTTCTGTGTCCGTTATGCTTAACACAGCCTCCTAACGTTTCTTTGAAAAAGACTAGCACTCGGGTTCGCGGTTGTGGCAGGAGATATAGTCCTCGGGAAGTCCGGGAACAATGGTGAACAATAAGGCAATCGATTCAGTGAACTCTTCACGCAACATTATTCACGCGTATTCTGTTGTCGTCTATGAAACCTGGACTATGATCCTGCCGGACCATATCTCCTTTCACACCGGAGATTTTCCGGACCCTAACAGGGGGGGGGGGGGACCATTCCGTGGAGTGATTCTACAGCGCCAACCCGGGAGCCAACGGTTTTGTAATAAGAAAATATTGCTTGACAAAATATAAAAAAAATCATAATAATATCAATATTTAAAAGCCTTGTTAGGGTTAAACAATGGCGACGTCGAAAGTGGATTTCTTGGCCGACCTCCATGGTTTAGAGCTTGCCCAAAGTGAACAGCAGCAATTATGAATAAAGCCAGGGTCTCTTATAGATGATGTGACCCTATGATGTCACATATGAATCAGACGACTCTGTGTTTTCTGGCAGGCAAAAGATTTACAGTCGTTCAATGACAGACCACATAAATATTGGTCATAAATTACTTGCAGAATTTTTGATCGAAATCGCGTTACAAATGCAACTGGTGAATTACGCAAAGCATGCTGAAATGAATGTTGGTCTTATTTAATTTGAAACAAAGTTAGAGCAGAAAAACGAATTTCCTGGGACAAAGTATTATTATTATTATTATTATTTATTTTCTTTACCCAGTGTAAACCCAGATTCAAGCTAACCGCTGTTCTAACACGGGGCCCTGCACAACAATAATACACTTTAAAACAGACATAAATATTATATCTATAAACTAACCAACTATGGTAAAAATCTTGTATTAAAATAATAGCATTTGTTTTAAAAGTACAGAATATTACATATTAAAATATCATGAAGAACATGATTTGCCAAGACATACTCGTATATACCAAACACCCGATTCCCTCATCTACACACTAACACACACTCACATACACGACTTACTCGCACGAACACGGCACACACAAACACACACCACACCCACCCCCCCCCCCCCCACACACACACACACACACAAGTACACACAGAGAGACATACAACACGGGAACACACACACAAATACAAACACACCACACCATACACACACCCAAAACACACACTCACACACACACACACACACACACACACCCCCCAAAATACCACAACACGCCCAAACCCAAACAACACACCCACACAACACGTTATTGACACATAGACACGCAACGCACAATCCGATAACATTATACACTCACTTCCGCACGCACACAACGGCCCTATGCAATATTACACACACGTATCTAAGGTTAAAATATAATTCAATAAAATTATTAGAGAAAAACAATTATTTTAAACAACAACCATATGTAGAATAACAGAATCTAACTACTATTATATAAAAACTACTTATAGTATAGTATAGGAGAGTCTAGGCTCTG
>JAMKCH010019587.1:0-31406 GCA_023653785.1 Ophioderma brevispina
CAATCATAAATTTTATTAAAATATTGGTTTGGGTGGTGCAAGTAGGAAATGTTTTTCACTGTGATAATTGAAATCACTAGTAAACGTTTGATTTCACTGATGGTAAGTAAGCTAATTGGATATTTGGTTAGCGCTATATTGAACATTTGAACTGCCTTATGTTGATATTTGGTATATGTTAATAAGACATATATTTCAAAATAGGACACATGAATTGCCTTTGAAGACCATTGGTTGGAAATAGTGGACATTTGACTTGGAAAACCTATACACCAAAAATATTAGTGTTTAATCCAGGACCAATAAAATGCTAACCCTCGAATTTACAAGTGCATGATTTGCATTTAAATATTTTAGGAATTTTCTCAACGAAATGCTTTTGATCTGTTACAGAACTCTTTACTAATCAGATTTGTCCTCTTTCCGTTCAAAAATTCATTAATCTTTGAACCAGTGACATGTGCCTTATTTGGGATAGCGCTTTATTGCAACCACCCTTCAATTACAAAGAGTCGTAAAACGGCAAAGGAGAATCGCTTCATTTAGGAAAACGTGTCTGACATCGTTAGTCCAGTGCAAGACCCATAGGACTTTGAATATGACCTTACAGAAGAGACTACACGAAATGTTTTGTTGGGTTCTAGGTAATATTGACCTGCTGATTCCAAATTTTGTTGATGACACTTTGTCACCCTTTAGCATTTTGAGATAGGGAAATGGTATAGTCCATTCGCGTGATACGTTCGTCCCCCTGGAGTTTTGGACCTATTCCAATAAGTCGGAGAGGGGCTCTACCGGAAAATGAAAGAATTCAAATGCACGTGCCACACCGGATTATCTTGGAGGACACTCCGGTCATTTAACTCACTCACCTGCCACTAAATACAATTTCATTCATGTATGGACACGCACTATAATAGGGTGTTTCAGGCATTAACATTGCTCACAATAACATAATTAACAGAAGTCCCTGCGCCTCATTGAATTTTTCACCTCCGCAAGAATGGTACGGGGTCACATATCAGATGAATCGAGTATAATTAACAGGGGTAAAATTTGTAAATGTTCATATCGGGTTTAAAACGGTATAGATATAGTAGAGATATGCTCGTTTTGTCCTTAGGATTAAAAAGGGTATGCTTTGTTATATCTGGGGAGTAACGCAATAGGTTAAAATGGTTCAAGGTCATCCTGGGATAAACATTTTAGAATGCACAGATTCTCCTCAAAATGGCGTCAATTTTTTCATGTTGGATGGTAATGTAAAATACATGGTTTGTATTTTGTTTGACATTTGTAGTATGATTAAGGCGGGAATATTGATAAGGCTCACAGGGTATTTGGGGGATGAGTGCCCTAGCCTCTGCTAAATACGTTTGATATGATTATGTTGTAAAATTCCTATAGGAACGTTTTGAAACCAATTTGAAAAAAATATGTTCCTTATAAATATTTACCCGCATGATACCCTATAGTAGATTCCAATTGATGGTAGAGTTATGGGCGGAGTTTGGACTTCGTCTATTACTCAAAATAGGGGACAGAAATACCCAGAAAATCTTCGATTTTTCCTCGCAATACAAAAGAGATCGGATTGAAAGAAACTGGCCAACTACAAATAAAGTTACGTTGTTCGTCCAGTCAATACTTTGTATTTTATCCTATGTGATGCATAGTGTGTCTAGGTTTTAAACATTGCCTACAACAACATATCATAAATTTTAGAAGGCTTCAGTCACCTGTGTGTGTAACAATGCAGGACTTTTATCTTCACTATTCATAAAGTCAGCTTTCACCCGCTTTCACTGAAACTATTCCTGGATTTGGTTTGCGCTTTCTTTGAGTATTCTAGGGTTTATGCTTTGACTATTGATTGGGACTTTGAACGGCCCAACCGCTCAGGGTTGGCTATCATGACTATAGCGCACATCATACCACAAATACACGGACTAAAGTTTTACACACTAATCCCCTCAATTCATACCTCCACCTACAAAAAAGTAGAGGCTATTCCACTATCAACTGGAATCTAGTATAACGGTTTTTAGCCTGTCCTGCAAACACCAAATGTTGTAGATTATAGCAAGATTTTACATTTGTAATCCTTAGGACCAGAAGAACATGTATAACCCTGTATGAAACGTTTACAATTTTTACCCCTGTTAATTTACCCCCTTCCCTACCTCAAAATGCTCAAGGACGACATCATTGACATTTGGAATAAGCAGATAAATTGGCTGGAAACCACCAAAACATTTTGTGCATACTCTTGTTCATGGTTATATGGGCAAAACGCAGGACTATCGTCTGATCTCTGTGTGCGTAAGAGCGCGTGGCCCACTGGTTAGGTTATTAGCCTTTGGTGCTAATGGTCCCCGGTTCAACTCCCGGCGGGACCACTTGCAGGGATTTAATCGGGTACTAAATTCTGGATTTAATCTGTACAAGAGCTATTGATTGAAATTAGAATTCGCTCTCCCCATGGTTCAATTGGACTTGGGCAAATGAACCATGATAATACCCCGTCCTTCGGTGGGGACGTTAAGCCGTCGGTCCCATGTACTGAGAGTCATACCTGTGCTTGCACATCACAGTCAGCTTCGAAAAGAGTAGGGTGATTACCCCTGGCTGTCCCAATTCCGTCCCGGTAAAATGGACCCCAATGGAAATAAGCTTCCTGTCGGGGCTTTCTTGGGCTATCCAGGACATTGTCCGAATAAATCAAATCAAATCAAAAGTAATCATGGTGCTTCTTCGTGTGTTTGTTTGTATATACCGAGTGTCTCAAAAAAAGGAAACCCTCGAAGCGCCCTCTATTTCACGAAGAGAAAAGAGTAAACCATACAAATTAATACACATCTGAAAAGTACATTTCATTAGGTTTCCGACACCGAAAAGAGCTTTCTAAAAGGACACATATTGACCGAGTTATGGCCGATTGAAAATTTGTACCACTTTTTCATTTTATCCACGGATTGTTACTATCCATGGTTACAATACTGTCTAAGCTGTCTTTAGACAATACACCTTCTCCAAGCACATTCTTTCCTTCATGATTTCTTTGTTTTGGCGACAAAGACCAGTTTTGATATTGAAAAGGTTAGTTTCAATTATTAGAAATTCTAAGCTCTTGGCTCATTCTTCTTGACTGCGCTGCTCTGCCCCTCCACCCTCACTTTGCTGCCTCTAAGACCATGACGACGGATGCAGGCTGTTATATGGCCTCCATTTTTCTGATTAAAAATATTATTTTCTCAATTTTATTTGAGAAAAGATTTCTCACGGGAAAAGTGTTTTGTTTACTATAAAAGAGAGAAAGGGGAATATCCCTAGTTTGTTTTTTGCAAGATGCACCTATTGTTGACAACTAGACAGGTGATTGGGAATTCCCCAAGAATGCTAAACTTAGAAACTGAGTCAACTTGTTTATGCTTTAAGATCAAAACATTGTAAAATCAGGGAATTTCCCCATAAAGTTATATATGGAAAGTGATGTGATTCAGGTGATGTAATTTTTGTGAAATCTAATTTGACAGTGCTAGGTTATGTTTATGCATTAGGATGATGTAATGATTATTGTTAGAAAGGGGAATCTAGCTGCAAGTAGTTAAAAATACCTGTCACTGGAAGGACTGAGGTCAGCAGTTGTAATCAGATATACAGTATGGTTATAGCTAGTTTTATCTACAGTAATGGTAGATGTATGCTTCACACAGTGCCAGGATTTATTATATTTTCAATTCCATGTGAGCAGAGTGCTGTAATTATTCTACTGTCGTCTTGAAGCCGAAAGTGCTGGGAATCAAAATGGGATTCCAAATTGTGGACAGATAGAAATCGTGGTGATTATCTTGGACTGATTTACTGTGGAATATTAGTGTCGTCGAGGGACTTATGTAACCTTGTCGTCTTGAACTGCTGGACAAAGTTAACTTCAGGACTGAGAAGATTCCCATGGAATATATTACCTGAGGAATCATAAGCGTGACTTTGCATGCTGTCATTTTGAAGTCTTCGCTGTGAGGACATATCATCGTTGAACTGCAACGCTTTCAACACAGGACACTAGTAAACCCTAAGTAATCTTAACTAATTGTGTGTAATTATATATGTAATGTTGTTTTGGACATACCAAATTCTTGAACCAATTACAAATCATTAAAATCTGTTATATTATATAAAATTCAGATCACTTGTGCCCAACGCTCTTTATTAGTGTTTGAAAGGTATTTCTGACCTTAGACGCCTACAAGACGTCATAACAAGGCTTGCGCTCTCTTTTCCATTTCAATAATTGACGTTCTATAACTTGAAGTTCTGGCAAGTTTGCTGGTGGTTCCTGCTTAATGTTTCCTCTAGGGTGAAGTCTAGCGGAGTCAAATCTGGGAATCTTCGCAACAGAATAACCACTGCCTTTGCAAGCATCCGACGAACAAGAATGATTAGAAGTCGATTATGGAAATGGAAAAGAGAACGCAAGCCTGCATCCGTGTTACAGACGGCCAACTTCCCCAAGTATGGGGAAGAGCAGCGCAGTAAAGAAGAATGAGGCAAGATCTTGGAATTTCTAATAATTGAAACTAAACTTTTCAATATCAGAACTGACCTTTGTCGCAAAAAAAAATAAATCATGAACAAACGAATGAGCTTGGAGAATGTGTATTGTCTAAAGACCACTGAAAGAGTAACAATCCGTGGATAAAATGAAAAAGTCCCAATTTTCAATCGGCCATAACTCAGTCAATATTCATCCTATTGGAAAGAGCTTTTCGGTGTCGGAAACCTAATGAAATGCACTTTTCAGATGTGTATTAATTTGTTGATTTACTTTTATCTCCTCGTGAAATAGAGGCACTTTGAGGGTTTCCTTTTTTGAGACACCCGGGTACATGCATGCGGGTGTTATAAACGCTACACGAAGACAGCAGAATTGGGTGCACTCACAAAAAACATTTGCTCATTTATTCTCACCAGATTGAAGTACCCACACTCGCATCTCATCTTGGTGCATATGCTTTTTTTCATGGAAGGTGGTTTTTCTATCCGTGGCCGAAAGCCGTGAAACCCAATCTAAGACTTACGTGGATGGACGTTTTTCCAGCGGTAATAGCAGCTAGATTGTGGGGATCGCAATGGTCAACACGAGACACTCTGTTTTGCGTCCACGATAGCCTATCGTTATATGACTATCCACCAACAATGGAATGGCGCACTAAAGGCAATACCGACTATTTTCTTTCGCCAGAGAAGAATTTTTTAATGACCAATTTAAAATTTGCAGCCGATGAACACAATTTCAGAGCAGCATTCGCCTACGTAAACCTGGGTGAATTTTTTGATAAACTTCCAAACGAGCAGATATTTCGCGATAACATGAGCGCTGCGAGCGGATTTGCTGTAGAAAAATATTCAACACCCATACCAGACACGGTTGTAGGGGATCTACTGCAAGAACTTAAGCGAAGTTAAGCCCCGTATAACTTCATATGGATTCCCCCGCCCGTGTTTTAAAGGTGAAAATCCTAAAATGTTTCATTATTTTGAAATAAGCCCATCACAACGATGTTTTTTACCCCTTTTTCTATTGTGAATCAACTTCAGAGTTTTTCCGAGCTCCGAATCGAAAAATGATTCTAAAATTAGCTTCAATTTTGATTATGATCGTCTTGACTGCACCCTTTTAAACGCTATGATTGAACACGTACATACCATTGGGTGTTGTTCGTATGAAATAGAGCCTACCGTTACCAGATTAAAAATATACTCAACAACGTGCTGTTGAGTAAATATTTCTGGAGAAAGTTTTCTACTCTTTAAATTTGTTTTCTTTTATATTTAATATAACTTCAAAAGAACACTACAGATTAGATGTAGAGTTATTCCGTTTTTATTGTTTTATTGGTATGCATGAAGTACAAGGCGTGTGTCTGTCATCAATCATACGGGATTAAAAGGGATAGTCATGTTCATTGGTTCTACGATCAAAGAAGGATATTTGGTTGCTTGATTCTGGAACAGTCTTCAAAACACAGTAGGTTTCAAATGGTTCAAGTTCACCTGGAGTGAAAAATTTATAATGCACAGATTTCTCCCAAACTGGCTACAAAGTCTTCATGATGTAGTAGTATGTAAAATACATGTTATGTGATTTGATTTAAAACGATTGGTACCTAGACTGGTGAACATGAGTATAGAAACTATCTTTCCTATAGGCTAGAGGCATCCATGCTCAAGGATGCAAAATTGCATCATCAAGATTGGAATCAGAAGGTCAATGTTGCCAGAAAACATCAAAACATTTTGTGCAGACTTTTTGCAAGGTCATATGGGGCATAACGCAGGCAGATCTAAATCATCAGTCATGGATGTTTCATTGCTTTTAAATGACGTTATACCATGATAACACACACTCCCACACACACACACACTCACACACACAACCAGCTCACTCACCCCCCCCCCACACACACACACTCACACACACAGACGCACACACACAGGATTTCCTGTATATTTCTTAATTGTTGCTTATCTTATGCGGTAGGGAAGGAAACCACGATGTTTAATTTGGTACTAAAGGTTGTAAAGATAAGCCGTAAAAGACAGTCCATCATCCAAAATAATCCCTTGGACAAAAACATGATAGCTAATCGAATGTGTGGTGGGATCAGGTGTGGGAGTAATTATAGTCCGTCGTGTTCATAGGTCGGCTACAACGGTAAAGAATGGGCACTCGACTCAGTTGACTCTTCACGAACATTAGTTTCACGACATTTATTCCGTTTCGTCTTGAAGCGGATATGGCTCCGCCGGACTATAGTTGCTTTCACACCGGGGGTTGATTTCGGTGGGGCTAGACGTAAAAAGAATTCAATCAAATATAGTCGATGGGACATTGTCCTTCGATGGCTGTTGTTTTGTAGTCTCCCTCGCGGGGCTAGGGGAAAACCAAGGTAATTCATAATTAATTATTAACATAAGATAATCGTCGGTTCCCACAAATAGAACTGGCACATTTTCTGAAAAAGAATAAAATGTCATTCAATTTCATTTCCCCATATCAGTGATAGTGGATAAACATAGACTTCAGCAACAATTGGAGTTAAGAATCAATCAACGGACCGTATGCGGTGTAGAAAAAACACTCAAAGCCCTTCTCACAGGGTAGTGCTGGACCATTGTTATATTGTCGCGCAGCTGAAGAGATAGCTGTTACGCCTCAAATTTAGAATGCGACTTTTCAGGACAAATACTTAACCTCATCACAATAAGTAATATTGAGCTTCTAAGTGCGTGTTCAACTCACTTGCCATGTTTTTCATCAGTGATTCGAAAGGAAGAAAATGAACAAAAATCATAAGAGAATGTGCTGGGCAAGCTTTGGACCTAACAATTTGTGCGAACCAAAATCCGTAACTTATAGTGCTTAACTTCTTTCTATCAATTTACCGCGTTCAGAAGAAATTATTTCAACGAACCTATATTATAATGTACACTGGTATAGTTATTGTGGAGAGAAGGGGGGGGGGGGGGGGGGGGGGGGGGGGCGGTGGGGGGGTAGGGGGGGGGGGGGTGGGGGGGATTTCTCAATTCCTGATATACCCTTTCTTGCCCCTTCTCATCCTTCCCTAGCATTTTCTCATGCTCTCCTCTCGTGTCCCCTCCCCCTCCTGACCTTCCCGCTCTCCCCCCCCTTTTCCACTTCCTTTCTCCACCCCAGCTCCGTCTGCCCCCTCCCGTTTGTTCTTTCTTTTTCAACTGGGGGGGGGGGGGGGGGGGGGGGGGCGGGGGGGGGGGGGGGGGGGGGGGGGGGGGGGGGGGGGGGGGGGGGGGGGGGGGGGGGGGGGGGGGGGGGGGTGGACGGGATTTGATCACTCAACCGAAATAGTGGAGGTGGTAACACCTGGCTATAAAAATGGACTACTTACCCGGCCCATTGTAATATCTTTAGCTCATGGGTTGCTGAAGGCATACATATCCATTGGTCTCTGAATTGGGAAAAGAAAATGAGGTGACATTTAATATTTAAGGAAAATGTGCCAGTTTTACGTGCGGGAAAAAGACAGTTATGTGATCGGAATAATTTATTATGAATTTACACTTGGTTTTCCCTTAGCCCCCAGATGGGAGGACTACAGAATTTGTGATACAGTTGGTTATTTGGTCCAGTCCCATGGTCTAATAGCCACATTTTGCTTTCCCTAGCCAAGATTAATGTCATGACTCAAACATCTCAACACGGCGCTCTCGCTTATTTCGATGGGAAATATTTTTTCTATGAATGGCCAGACAAGGTTAAGCAAATCTGCAGAATACATGGATGGACATTTTCCTCTGTGGTAGCAGCTAAGACTGTGGGGACAGCGGTGGTCAGGGCGTGCAGTGAGATTCTCTGTTCGGGACAGCTTATCAAACATCACTTTTCATCCAAAACCTTGAGTGGCGTACTAAGGGCAATACTGACTTCTTTCACTCACCGGAGAAGAACTCTTTAATGACTATCTGAAACTTTCAGCTTGATGAACACAAATGAACGGTATTCTTCTAATATATTGACTTTCCGCTGACTTTTTTGACTAGATGCGAAACGAGAATATCGTTCGTAAAATGTTAAGCAAAGTTGTGTAGTGAGCCAATCGATGACCGTTCAACGCCGATTCCAGATGAAGTGTGAGAGATCTGCTTCAAGCGGTTGACTCGAAGTCGTCTTAGAATCAGACCTACAACAATAAAACAGCTCAGTAAAAAAAGAAGATTCGACTCAAAATTACGACAACCACTTTGTTTTGTATGAAAATATGAACTAAAAATGACGATGTACAGTACACATAATTGTTTGTTAGGACCTTGCAAATTATGCTGTCTTTTTTAGGGTTCCTTGGAGAGGCAATTTAAGTCCTTAGTTAAAATGGGATCAAAGTAGATTGTTAGTTAATTCTTCCGAACTGAGGTACAAACGTGTCTTCCTATTGAGTTCACAAATATCTTGATGATTGAAGTACACTTGTATATATGCCTGGGTAAAATGGTTGCTATATCCCTAACATCCTTTTAGGAAAAAAATTTAATAACCTGCCTACTAGTCACCGTAAAAAGGGAGAAAAGCGTTATTTTTTCTTTTAATCTAGGGGCAATTTCCCCTAAAACACGAAAATTTTTTGAAACGTGTAAAAAAATGTCAGTTAAGGATGTATAGGAGATGAATAACGTGGTTCAAATATTAACAGTCACCCAAGTTTTGTAAAATTTTTAATAACATAATGGTCAATATAATGCAGTAATTATTATACAATTATTCAGATATTGAGGCGTGTAATTTTGTTATCAAACCAAGTATATACTGGTTACCCATATAGCATAATATAAGTATGAATTTGACGATAGCTCAGTAAACAAAACACAGAGTCAGTTGCCCAACATCTAAGGTTTACAATGATTATGACGTCATTGTGACAGCATTTTGTATTATATTTGGTATGCCACGAATAGACCCAAGCTAAATAAATGTGACAATCAGTCATTCATTCTAAAACTGCCAATATCGAATGACAACGAGAACACTAGAAATCTAGTCAAATTTGTCAAATGAAATTCACGGTCGTGTAGCCCAAAACATGCCTGAAAACAACTGGAGCTGATAAGTGGGTTTAGACCTTACATATTATGGTAACAGTGCAAGATTTTTTTAACCTAAAAACCCCCCCCCCCAAAAAAAAAAAAAAAAAAAAAAAACCCCCCCAAAAAAAAAAAAAAACCAAAATAAACCAAATTGCTTTCATTAAAACCGATCCATAATCGCGAGGAATGTGTGGGTAAGTATCTACAAAATTTACCACATGTGTGATGCCGATGTTTTGGAGTTTTAAGTTAACAATTAAGTGACAAAGGGGTTTTACGCCGTGGCCCAAAGGGGTCCCTTCCCCAAGAGAAACCAATTTCCCGAGGGATTTTTTGATACCAAAATTTATACCAAGTGAAGGGTTTCAAAAGACAACCCCAAATCGTAATAAAAAATGAAGTTGTATTGGCGCAAATTAGGGGCCAACTATGTTTTCAAAGACTCGAAAATGTGCCAGTTTTACGTGCGGGAACAGACAGTTATGTGATCGTAATAATTTATTATGAATTTACACTTGGTTTTCCCTTAGCCCCCAGATGGGGACTACAGAATTTGTTATACAGTTGGTTATTTGGTCCACGTCCCATGGTCTAATAGCCACATTTTGCTTTCCCTATGCCCAGATTAATGTCATGACTCAAACATCTCAACACGGCGCTCTCGCTTATTTCGATGGAAAATATTTTTTCTATGAATGGCCAGACAAGGTTAAGCCAAATCTGAGAATTACATGGATGGACATTTTTCCCTCTGTGGTAGCAGCTAGACTGTGGGGACAGCGTTGGTCAGGGCGTGCAGTGAGATTCTCTGTTCGGGACAGCTTATCAATACATCACTTTCCTCCAAACCTTGAGTGGCGTACTAAGGGCAATACTGACTTCTTTCACTCACCGGAGAAGAACTCTTTAATGACATATCTGAAACTTTCAGCTGATGAACACAAATTCACGGTATCCTTCTCATCTATTTACTTTCCGGCTGACTTTTTTGATAGATTGCGAAACGAGAATATCGTTCGTAAAATGTTAAGCAAAGTTTGTAGTGAGCCAATCGATGACCGTTCAACGCCGATTCCAGATGAAGTTGTGAGAGATCTGCTTCAAGCGGTTGACTCGAAGTCCCTGTCTTAGAAATCAGACCTACACTATAACAGCTCAGTAAAAAAGAAGATTCAGACTCAAATACGACACCACTTTGTTTTTGTATGAAAATATGAAACTAACACTGACGATGTACGTACACATAATGTTCTTTTTAGGACCTTGCAAATTATGCTGGGGCATATGGATGAGGCAATTTTAAGTCCTTAAGTAAAATGGGATCAAAGTAGATTTGTTCGTTCTACTTCTTTCCGAACTGAGGGTAAAACGTGTCTTCCTATTTGAGTTCACAAATATCTTGATGATTGAAAGTACACTGTATATCTGCTGGGTAAAATGGGTTGCTCTATCCCTAACATCCTTTTCGGAAAATTACTACCAACCTGCCTACTATCACCGTAAAAAAGGGAGAAAGCGTTATTTTTCTTTTTAGATCTAGGGGCAATTTCCCCCTAAAACACGATTTTTGAAACGTGTAAAAAATGCAGTTAAGGGATGTATAGGTAGATGAATCAACGTTGGTTCAAATATTAACAGTCACCCAAGTTTTGTAAAATTTTTAACTCACATAATTGGTCAATATAATTGCATGTAATTATTATACAATTATTCAGATATTTTAGGCGTGTAATCTTTTGTTATCAAACCAAGTACATACTGGTTACCCATATAGCATAATATTAAGTATGAATTTGACGATAGCTCAGTAAACAACCACAAGTCAGTTGCCCAACATCTAAGGTTTACAATGATTATGACGTCATTGTGACAAGCATTTTGGTATTTATATTTGGTATGCCACGAATAGACCCAAGCTAAATAAATGTGACAATCAGTCATTCATTCTGAAAACTGCCAATTCCGAATGACAAGCGAGTAACACTAGAAATCTAGTCAAATTTGTCAAATGCAAATTCACGGTCCGTGTAGCAAAACATGCCTTGAAAACAAATGTAGCTGATAAGTGGGTATTAGACGCTTACATTCTTATGGTAACAGTGCAAGATTTTTTTAACCTAAAACAAATTGCTTTCATTAAAACTCGATCCATAATCGCGAGGAATGTGTGTAAGTATCTACAAAATTACCAAATGTGTGATGCCAGTCTGTTTTGTTATAGTTTTACGTTTAACACTTAAGTGACCAAGGGGTTTTCACGCCCGTTAGTGCCCAAGGGGGGTCCATTCCCCCAAGGAAACCACTTTCCCGAGGGATTTTTTGTACCAAATTTATACCACATGTGAAGGGTCAAAAGACAACCCCAAATCAGTAATAAAAAATGAAAGTTGTTATTTGGGCTGCAAATTAGGGGCAAAATATTGTTTTCAAAAGACTCGAAAATGTGCAAAAAGACAGAAAATTCAAATGAGCCTTGCGCTTACATCAAACTTATTTTATTATTTTATATTGATATCTACTCTAGAAGACCCAAATTACATATATTTAACACAACACTTCCAGTTTTAGGAATCCTGTATTTTTAACGGGTGTTGCAAAATACACATCATTTTCCCATAGACTTTGTACAGTAACGATTTAGCAACGTCCACAATGAAATTGTTTGTTTTCAGCACATAAAGGGTTAATTATTTTTAATGTTACTATTAATTGTTTACTTATATGTATGTGTGAACATATATCAGCAAAAAAATTGCTTTGGTTCTTTGATTTTTTTAATATTCTCAGGTGACTTCCGTTAGTGCCGGGGGGGGGGTCCATGGGACCCTCACTAATTAACTCATTAACGGCTTGGCCGATTTTAATTTTTTTGGTATGAAAAGAAGCGCATTTAAAAGTCAGACAATTACAAAAAAATCGGCGCAAAATCCCACGCGTAAAGCGACCAGCGCGAAAACAAATTTTGAGAGTCCATAGGAACCCCCCCCCCCCTTGGTCACTTAAGTCTTAACATATTCAAACGGCATTACGATACTTGATGCGGCTAGGAAGCTTGAATATTTAAACTCGAACTACGTGCTTTTAAGGATTACCAGGAAATTGAGTTTGATACTGACCGTCTTCATAAGTAGAGACCACATGGGCTCGTGTACAAGATCTATACACTAAGCGTTCTTGAATTGGGAATTGTGCTAAATTCCTTTAGCTACTGCAGCCAATGATCTCTGACTGCAGCTGGGGCGCAACCTGACTTGCATTCACTGTTATACACGGCCGGATTCTTACTGGCGTGGTAGCCTATACGGCAGCTACACCGTGTCTACCACAGCAGCTATTGCACAGTACACATGTGTTAGTTGTGATACAGTAGCTGCAAGATTAGGGCTTCCAAAGTACACGGTTATTAGATATACTGTGATGTGTCTACTCTACAGTACCTACCCTAATAGCTACCCTGTAGTTAGTTGCATGCCCACTATAGATGGAAAGAAGGTGGATATTGTGTGGAGAGTACCGGGATAGACACGCAGTCACTATGCCGCCATTTTGATAGTAGACACACTTATATTTTGGGGCTTGCATTTTTGAACATTTATTGTACAGTTATGTAAAATTCGTCGTATGTTTGGCATGTCTGTATTAATATTCTTTCGGCAATCTTTTTAAAAATGAACGTATATTATTCTATATTTCTTGAAGATAATTTTTGTGAGTTTCGATTTATAATGATTCTAAGTGTAGTAGTTTCGAAAAAAATCATGGCACAACCACGTGTGTATGTAACCGAGTGGAAAGAGTGAAATAGAGGCAACGCCTTTTTGAGTGGCAAAATTTCACTCTGAAATGAGCATGAGGGTGAATTGTTCACTCTAAAAAGAGTGGAATATTGTCAATAAAAGGTTAGAGCCCTCCCTCGGGTCCACGGTGATGAAAAAGCTAAGCGACTGAAATTACACTAGACTCTACAACCCATGCTCGTCGCGTCGGCTGGCTACTCCGGGTCAGTGTAATTCCAGAAGCCCTGTGTAATTCGCGTTCTGTGGTTGGTTGGTATAATAGAGCGCGCGGTGTTAGCACAGGTGTGGCAGGAGATATAGTCCTCCGGGCTCACAGTCCCGGAACAATGGTGAACAATAGGGCAATCGATTCAGTTGACTCTTCACGCAACATTAGTTTCACGCTTTATTCCGTTGTCGTCTATGGAGCCCGGACTATGATACCTGCCGGACTATGATTACTTTCACACCGGCATGTCCAGGGGGTGGCAAGCTGAAAAGTCTTCAAGTTTTTAGTTTAGCATTATCTTTTAACCAAGTGCACTCTGAATCCAGAGACAAAGCCGAGCCTGGGGGACAGTCTTCAAAAAGTAAACTTTCACTCCTTTCAGAGTGTGTTTTTACTCAAAAACGTGTTGTCCCCATTAACTCCCTGAATGAGCGGAAATTCACTCTTTCACATTAAGATAGTGTGTTTTGCTGGCAGGATTATACTGAACCAGGTATATCTACCACTGAACACTATCTGGTATCTTTAAATTGTTTACTGGGTATTGGTTGAAGGTTCTCAAACTTAGTAAATAATCTAAATTTCCATAGACAATGAAAGAGGAAAATTGGAGGTGAGAGAATGTGGAGCATGCATTTTAGGCGGTGTTTCCATAATCTGACCAGGTTTACCTGACCAGGTTTCAGAAACACCGTGAATTTAACAACCTATTCAACAACCTCTACAGCTTTATTCCGTCAAGGTTGTTGAATTCATAAATCTGTGAAACCGCCCTCCCAGGAGGTGAATAGGTTAACTTGACTAGACCTGTCCTCCAGAACAACACAAGCGTGCATAGAAAATAAAAGCATCACCTGCAGAAATAACTGAAATGTTCAGGTGAACCAGGTGCATGTATTGTATTATTATCATGCTTGCATGATCTGGAGGGCAAATAAAAAGTCCATTCAACATAATATAACTCCGTGAAAGGGCCCTATACTTCATACTCCTATTTTGAATGTACACACAGGAGTAAATTCAGCACCATTTTAAAATTGTTATTTGAATATGTTTTGTGATCTGCATAATATAACACACACAGGAGTAAATTCAGCACCATTTTAAAATTGTTATTTGAATATGTTTTGTGATCTGCATAATATAACAACACTAAATATGCACATATTTTAAAGCAGCACTTTCGATTAGTCAAAACCATGTAATTGAAATGTTCATTATTAAACAGAGGGGCCCGTATTCCAGAAACTTGTTTAGCTAAACGCGATTTAGCTTAAAATCGCCGTAATTTAAAATTGCGTTTAAGCAAAACGCGTTTAAATATTTTTAACCATTTGCTTACTTAAACAGAAGCTTTAAACACGAGTAACATCGTCGTTATTTAAAGACGCTAACTTCAGTGTATAAAAGGCCGTATACTTTTAATGGTTGAGCGCACAAAGTGTATTATGGTTTTCCGTAGCGTTTAAGGTGCTACACCAACTGGGCGAGAACGGTGTGCACCATTGCTGTTGTCAATTGGAGTGTGCAATGAACCGTGCATTTGGTGAAAACACACACTAAAACACTTCTTAAACTAGCCCCGTACCTAGTTTAAATTTCGATACATTTTGGCGGAGTTAAAATTGCGTTTAACTTTAAACTCCTTTCTGGAATTGCGTTTACTTAAGCCATACTTTTATCTCACATTTAAACGTTTGTTTAGCTTAAAATCGCGCTAAACACCTTTTTGGAATACGGGCCTATGTGATGATGTACCCAACGGAAATACTATGAAACAACCTGAATAACAGTAGGATGTATTTCATGTAATACAATAATGCCTACGAGTGTAGTAGTAAAAATCAATATATGGGCCCGTATTCCAGAAACTTTTTTAGCTAAACGCGATTTAGCTTAAAATCGCCGTAATTTAAAATTGCGTTTAAGCAAAGGCGTTGAAATGTTTTTAATCATTTGCTCACTTAAACAGAAGCTTTAAACACGAGTAGCACCGTCGTTTTTTTTAAACAAACTCGAGTGTATAAAAGCCTAAGTGTGTTTTAATGGTTG
The DNA here is from genome assembly GCA_023653785.1 of Ophioderma brevispina. Classification (NCBI taxonomy): domain Eukaryota; kingdom Metazoa; phylum Echinodermata; class Ophiuroidea; order Amphilepidida; family Ophiodermatidae; genus Ophioderma; species Ophioderma brevispina. The sequence goes on from JAMKCH010019587.1 coordinate 15,676, forward strand.
AGCGCACAAAGTGTATTATGGCTTTCCGTAGCGTTTAAGGTGATACACCAACTGGGCGAGAACGATATGCACAATTGCTGTTGTCAATTGGACAGTACAATGGGCCGTGCACTTGATGGAAACACGCAAAACACTTCTTAAACTAGCCCCGTACCGAGTTTAAATATCGATGCATTTTGGCGGAGATAAAATTCCGTTTAACTTTAAACTCCTTTCTGGAATTACGTTTACTTAAAGCAATATTAGCCCATTTTTTTGAAGAGCGCCCCCAATTTTTCAAAAAAATTGAGATTTTTACACGGTTGCATTGGTAACTGGCTAGTAAACTATACCTGTGAATGGTTAAGCTCGAAAATGTCTGTGTGTCACAAACGAAGGAATTTTGTAATTAGAATAATTATTATCGGGGATCCCCGATAATAATTCAACGGCTGCTGGAAACGGCCTTCCAATGTCAAAATAGCCGGGAAATAGCGACATGTACGTGTCTACGCTCATCTGTTAGTTGTTTTATTGGTTCAGGCAAGTCAAGTTAGAGGTTATCTTCTCGAGGTGGCACTATTTCATCATGGACGGACATAAACGTAGCATTTCCATCTCTGCCGTTAAGTCCAATCTGGGATCCCAATTCTAATTACAAAATCGCTTATTTTATGATAAATACGCATTTCTTAGCATTCTCGTTCGCAGGTATAGTTTCCTAGACAATTACCAATGTAACTGTGCCAAAATATCAACTTTTGAACATTGGGGCGCTCTTCAAAAAATGTGCCAATATTGCTTTAGCGATACGTTTTAGAGCAGGAGCAAGGACTTGGGTCAAACATAATCGTTCATGTCCCACTACATCTAAGCTTTGACACCTTTGGTAGTTAGTATGGACCCTCTATATCAATGCAAGGTAGTTAGTGGTCTCAAATTGTGGTGTCACTTTTTTTAATAGGGGCCAATTTAAGTTTTCACAGGGGTCAAACTTTTAAATTACTCCAATCATGTTGAAATGTATGCCGAAATGTATTGTCCGTCTAGTCATAAGGATTCCAAAAATGTATAGTTTGTACCATCTATGACCATTGGTTATAGAGTTATTGGATAAAAATGGCTAAAAGTGCAAAAAAGGTCAATTTCCATTTGTACAGGGGTCAAAATCAGAAGTTGCTCCAATTTTGTTAAAAAATGAAAACAAATTGTTCAACTAGCTTAATGTGTTAAAATAAGGAATAGTTTGTAACATCTGCAATGCATAGCTCTCATATTATGTGACAAAATAGGTCATGGGTAACATAATCCAATTGGCATTGACCTTATTTGACCTTTATCTCGGTAAGTAAACATTTAACATAATCAAATCTATACTTTTTGGGAGTCCTCATTCCTCAGGCAATAATTTCCAAGCATTTAAAATATAATCAGAGTAACTTTCAATGTTGACCCCTGTACAAATTGAGTTTGACCTTTTTTACCGTTTTTGTCATTTTTACGCTATAACTCCAAAACCAATAGTCGTAAGTGGTACAAACTATACATTTTTGGAATCCTTATGACTAGACGGACAATATGAAAAATGTTTCGACGTGTTTGGAGTAGTTTAAAAGTTTGACCCCTGTGTAACCTTAAATTGGCCCTATTGAAAAAGTGACACCACAATTTGACACCACTAACTACCTAGCATTGATGTAGAGGGTCCATACTAACTACTAAAGGTGTCAAACCTTAGATGTAGTCGGACATGAACGAACTCCCTAAATAAGGGCCCTATGATATTCTGCTCCTGCTCTATTTATCTCATATATAAACGTTCGCTTAGCTTAAAATCGGGCTAAACACCTTTTTGGAATACGGACCATCATGACTACCTATTGCTTTTGTTTTATTGTGTGATATCTGAATCTATGGGGTTAGTACTAATGTTGAGTGTAAGTGTAAGTTTGTAACTATAGCGAGATTTTTTGTTCGTGTCACTTCATTAACCCTCGTCTACCCGAGCCATTTTTGTAACAAAACTCCCGAAGGGGGGTGGTTACCACCCCCCTGTGATTTTCGTTACTGAACATCCGATTCCTGTAAATTTGGTACCAAAGGATAGCTTAGAGTTAGTTTCTTCTTTCCATTGGTACCAAAATAAGTACCAACATCCCCATTATGACGTCATAGTGACGTCATATGCTGGAAAAAGTCCGAAAATACTGAATATATACCTTATTACAGCACTAAAATGCTCTCATTATATATAACTAATCATTTTCTATCAAATAGAGTCAAAAACCGCATGAAAATCTGATATTCCTAACCTTTATGGCGAAATATTGAATTTTCCCCTATGTATGTCTATGGAAATTGACAGTTTTGCTGACATGCGAACTTTATGACGTCATTGTGAGTTAATGCTAGGCATGTTGGTACTAATTTGGTATCAATGGAAAGAGGAGGACCATAGCTATCTATTGGTACCAAAATCAAGTGTCTGTAATATTCCTGTGTTGTGCTAGGCATGTTTGTACTTCTCTCCCGAAGGGGGGTGGTTGCCACCCCTATGCATCACTTTGGGATCACCCTGTATCTTACCTATACTCCGGTGGATGTTTGTTTTTGGATGAAAAGGAGCGCAACATGTCAATTGACAATTACATTAAATAATTTGGCCCCCCAAAAGGGGTTTTTAGAAAGCCGGGTAAAAAAACCTGAAGGGGGGGGGGGGTGGTTGGTAGACGAGGGTTAAAACTTTCCGACGATTCTATAATCGCGTGCTGAAAGGTTGTGGCCGGTATTCCAGAAACTTGTTTAGCTAAACGCGATTTTACCTTAAAATAGCCGTAATTTAAATTTGCGTTCAAGCAAAACGTGTTTAAATATTGTAACCATTTGCTTACTTAAACAGAAACTTTAAACACAAACATCGTCGTTATTTTTTTTAAAAGCCCTAACACCAACTGAGCGAGAATGATATGCGCCTTTGCTGCTGTCAATTAGACAGTGCAATGATCCGTGGACCTGATGAAAACACACACATAACATAGTTTAAATTTGGATGCATTTTGGCGAAGTTACAACTGCGTTTAACTTTAAACTCCTTTCTGGAATTGCGTTTACTTGAGCGATACGTTTATCCCACAGATAAACTTTCGCTTAGCTTAAACACGGGCCTAAATGTTTATCCAGATTCCAAAAAAAATCAATACGACTTTTCTGTGACGTGAATTGAGGCCAATATTTTGCATATTACAAACAAAGGCCCGTATTCCAAAAAAGTTGTTTAGCGCGATTTTAAGCTAAGCGAACATTCCAGAAAAAATCAATACGACTTTTCTGTGATGTGAACTGAGGCCAATATTTTGCATATTACAAACAAAGGCCCGTATTCCAAAAAAGTTGTTTAGCGCGATTTTAAGCTAAGCGAACATTTAAACTAAGCGAACATTTATATGTAAGATAAACGTAAACTAAGCGAACATTTATCTGTGAGATAAACGTAAACTAAGCGAACATTTATCTGTGAGATGAACGCACTGCTTAAGTAAACGTAATTCCAGAAAGGAGGTTAAATAGCAATTTTAACACCGCTATATGATCCAAATTTCAAACTAGTTAAGACACTATCAGTGATTTTTTTTATTTTTTCGTTATTTGAAATGGCAGGAATGGCTTCAAAGTGAAGGATAGGTCTGTAGAATTCTCGTAAGTTACTTTTTTCAACTGAAAAATTTACAGAAATGGAAGAAAACGGCAGTGCTCAAAGATATGCATATGACTCAAATCAAATCAATTAATCAAACTTTATTTCCATTCACTACACATTAAAAAAAAAAACAGTGATATGGAGGAGCAGAGTAAAAGGCCAGTTAGGCCCGAAGGCACTCAACCCCTTATTAAAGAACACCCAAGAAAGGACAGCTATTCCAAAGAAAAAGAAACGATACAGGACACCACAAGAGATATGCTCCCAAGATTCAATTATTATATTGATAGATACGGTTTTCTTTAAATTGGTTTCGAAAATGTTTTAAGATTTACGATTGTTTCAGAACATGGTTGTCGCGAATTCATAATGCGGACAAGAATTTCTAAATGACTTTTGAGAAAAAGATTGTGTTATTGTGACATGTTATAATTTTGAGCATTTCTCGTATGAGAGTCATGAATTTCAGCAGTTTTACAAAAAAATATAAAAGCTGGTATTGTTTGTTATAATGCTTAAAAATAAAGTTGCCCATATTAGGTCTGCAAGTATCAAAGACATTCAATATGCTATAGCGAGCGAAAAGTTTGAAATTGCTCTTAAAGCCCATTTTGTAGTTTGAATATTTTGTTTAAGTATATACATCTGTAAGCGAATCCCCCATATAAGAATACAGTAATTGATATACGGCATTATTAGTGTACAGTACAGAGTATAACGTATACGATCAGGTACAGAATTTTCAATCTTATTTAATTCAACCAATATTTGAGATATTATTTTGGACAAAGCACTGATGTGTTGTTTCCATGTTAGGTTTTCAACTATGATAACTCCAAGAAATTTCGCATATGGTTACTCTTTCCCGGGAATTTGTCCAAAACTACATCGATTACCTTAGGAGAATCAGGAACATTAACGCTTGTGAATTTGTGTCTTTAGCCTGTTAGCACTCTTCAAATCTACATAATGTGAAGTACTATGGGGAGTTCCTAATTCTCATACAATTTGTTTTACTGGCATTGACAGATAATTTGTTTGCCTAAAACCAGTTATTGAGTTCTTTATTTATCAGGTCTATTTTAGTATCAAGTTCTGGGTGAGAATAAAAAAGTGTAGTTTCATCGGCAAATAGTATACAATATTAAACAATGTTGAAGTACAGTTATGTTCATTCAATAAGTTAGGAATAACAGGGACCCAGGATGGATCCCTGCGGGACTCCACATAAAAATCTGTTTGAAATCAGATTTTGCGGATTGATATGAAACATACTGTTTTCATTTGGCTATACAATTTTTGAACCATTCTAAAACTACACTTCTGAAGCCATAATATTCTAATTTGTAGAGTAATATATCGTGATCAATAGAATCGAATGCTTTCGGTAGATCTAAAAAGATACTCAATGTATGTGCATTAGTCTCTACAAACTTTATCCACCAGTTCAACAATTGCTATGTAAGTTGAATGGTGTGGGCGTAAGCCAAATTGTTTCTTATTGAGTATATTATTTTATCAATAAGATTTCAAGATTCAAGATTCAATTTATTCAGCATAACATATCGTACGTGACAGAAATGTATAATACAGTATATTATAAAATAATACATAAAGTATCAATTGTAAACTGTTCTAAGATGAACAGGTGAGGGATATGATATGCTAGGACCAGTAATGGACAACCCGATAGGGCTTATAGTTATTGCTGGCCCTGTAATTCATACAAGTAAAATATACTCAATATTACAATGATGACACAAGTAAGGGATGATATAAAATATTACATAGGTAAATATACATAACAAAAAAACAAACAATATATCTAAGCTAAACAAACACTTAACGGGAATACAGGATACGGGAATTAGACAAGAAGGACAGACTTTTCAACATGTTTGCTGAGGTATGTAATATAACGTGGAAGCAGAGGTAGAAAAGGTAGAGGTAAAGAAAAAAGTAAGGAGTAGAGATAGAAATGAGATGAAGAATAACCAACAACAGTGAGGAGAGAAAATAAGGACTGGGGAGGATGGGGTCGGTTAATTGATTAAGAATTGTACGGTTGATGAAATGTTTTTCAGTGAGCTTTAAAGTATTTTTGTTTGTAATTGTTGTGGATGGATTCGGGAAGATTCATTCCAAATTTTTGCACCGTGATACTGAATAAAGAAATGTTAGGCCTATTACCGTGGAAGATTTTGGGAGGGTAAGATGAAGTTTGTCGGATTGTATGTTGTATAGCTGTGGAGTTGTATGTTGGGTAAAGTAATTGCTGAAGTTCGGAGGGAAACGATTGTTGTGATAGTCAAACATGAAGAGCGCTGTTTTGAAGTTGGTTAAGGTGCTTTAAAAACTACAGTCTGTTGAAAACCAATCTTTCTAGTATTTTGAGAAAAACGTATGTAGTACAGAGACAAGACGATAATTGGAGAACACATCACGAGCCTCTTATGAATTGGCACTACCTGTTGATATGGAAGTGTTAAATACCACGGTAAGAGGCTTAACTATTTCTTTAATTACTTTCTTAACAATTATATTTCCAATGCCATCATGGTGAATTTACTGACCATGTTGATGATATCCTCTTCCACAATTAGTAGGGGGGGCACATTTCGGTATTGGATCACCAAGATAATCAATGTAATTTTCGCCAGAATGTTGGATTTTTATAGCCAGTTTTGGGTCCAATATTGACAAAAAAATTATTGAATCAGTTAAAATACATTTCGGGTCAGTTATTGTTTCACCCGTGTCAATCTTAAAGTTAGTTTGTTGCGGGTGGTTTTATAACGTCCAATAATAGCATTGATTGTTTTCCAGGTTTTTTGCATCTTGTTTCCGCGAAAGACTGAAATTATTTTGATTTACGAATCAATTATTTAACTTATTCCGGTAGTTTTACATTGGTTTTTTTAAAAATTTTTTGCAACGTTTGTCATTTGGACTTTTCAAGTAATATTTATAAAATTTATTTTTGGTGCTAATACTTTTCAAGAGACCTTTCGTGATCCATGGGACTTTGGAACTGTTCCTTTCTTAATAGTACATTTCTTTAAGGTATACATCATCATACAAATTATTGGATGTCTTAATAAAAGAATTATAATCTTGATTAGCATCGTATCCATCAATAACTTCTTCCCACTTGACCATTTGTAGCATTTTTAAGTTTTGTAACATTATCATCAATGGTGTATTATATGTAATAATATCTTTCTTTTTTTACATTACTAGATTTAACCTTTGAATTTGACATGAAATAGGTGGTAAATGATCACTGATGTCGGTGACCAGAATTGCTGAATTTAAGCTATCAAGATTATTCAGTTGATAAGACGGAATAAAAAATACGAATAAATTTATTCGTCATTTTCAGCACTGGTGGCTGCCATCATTGCAGGCAGACAGGAAATTTGGAGCATTAAGATATGGTGAGAGTTAAGAGTATTGTTTGGCACCGTTGATCGTTGTATATTATGGGCGAATTGGAATGTTTGTACTTTAAAGTGGGGGTAGTCATTAAGAGAGGTCAAATATGGTGAGTTTACTCATTATGGCCCAGAGTTAGATATGTCAAAGTTTGAGATGTGGCATCTTATGTTGAAGTATCGGGGATGGTTTGAAAACCCTACAAAATTGAAGGCCTTTTTGTAGCGATTTAATGTGGTGGTTAATTCAGAGTATTGCAAGAGTTGTGTTTGGTAAACATTCTGGTTTGGTGTGTTAATTACGAAGAATAAAAAGGAGGTTTGTACATATCAAGTATAGGGAGGGTAGTTTAGAAGGATAAATATATGGTATGGTGAGTTGTCACCTTCACAGTACAGAAGTATTTGGATGAAATCATACTATTAATATGAAAAGTAATGTTGGGAAGAAGCAAACAAAAAAATATGATACTCTGTGGAACTCGCCATATTTAAACTCTCGGAACAACCTGCCCTAATTCAAAATGTAACATTACACCAGTCATAACACACACATCACACTTTTTGAACGTAACTCTTCTAATACTCTGAAGGTAACAACTCACCATATTTTACTCTCAAAATGACTCCCCACTTCAAGTACAAACATTTCTACTAATCATACACCAAGCTACATCAAGAGTTTGCTACAATTAATTCTTCAAATGCGTTGCTTTTGAAGTGACAAATCCACCGCATTTTAAAGGATGACTCAGAGATTTCCCTGAGGAGGGCGCCCTCAATTTCCAAAAAAATCGTGTTTTTGGCTGTACATAATGCTTGTCCATGTGAAAATGCTAAGCTTAAATCGAATTCCTTCATATAGAAAATCACAACTTTGTTATTAAAATCAGGACTCCGAGAATTTTTTTGTTATACACAGTATCATATGAAACGTAATTACTACACATAACTGTGTACTGCATCAAACGAAAAATCCGATACATGTCAATTTCGGAATTGTGCATTTTAGGTTACTGTCTTTAGTTCTAGTTGACTATTGTTTCATTATTCACCAAAAAGAATATTTCGAAATCTCTGAGTCAGACTTTAACTCTCCAAAAGATCTCCTACTTTTAAGTACAAACATTCACAACGTGACTTTCCGTCGTGATTTTTATTTCCGTCGGTTAAATTTTCAAATTATGTTCTCCTTACATACAGCATATTTCAGAATATTACACGGGCAAATAAAATGTCAGGGAACATAGTTCATAATTCTAAAAAAGATGTCATATTTATTTGTATAAAGTCTGGGAGCTAGCTGTAGCTATAATATTTAATGGCGGCGCCCATGGCCAAGGGAGAATTTTTTTATCGTATTAATAATTCGAGCCAACTGACTGTTATTAGTCAATATAATTGTTCAATTATAGTGGCCAAGTCTTTTTTCTGTATCCAGTAGGCTTATTTATAGTTGGGATAAATGAATATGAATACATTCATGTCCAAATAGTCATGCGTTGGTCTATGTATCTCTTCTTTTGAGAATATATAGAACACCCATGATATAATTTATTTTCTTTTCACGGCCGACAGTTTGAAAAATTGGGTCAACAGCTTATAAAATCATCTATAGAAGTATGTTGCTCTATACAACGTACTACCAATTAATTCCGTATAATATTCATTTAATTGCAATAAAGCACGATTCAAGGCATGGATTTGCAGTGCATAGTCAAGTCGTATCTATACTTCACGGTATTAGAGATAAAACATACCAACGCATCTTGCTCACGGCCTTTTGTTATGAATTCCAAAATTATATCCAGGTAAATTATAAATTCATGTGGTTTCTCTTGAAGATGAGCTCACTAAAATAAGTCAACTATGGTAAAGCATGGGCTAGCATTGAATGCATTCTTTAAATTTTTTAAAAATTCTTTGATAAACTTCTGATATTTGCACATTCAAAATAGTAAGGTCACATTCTTGTGAAGATAACTTATTTTTACATCAGTTGAGTTACATATGAACATGTCATTGAAGGCTGGGAGGAAAATGCGCCCTCATTAGGACAGCTACTGGCATTTGATAATATCTGGTATCGTAATTGGTTGAAAATCCTTTATCAATTTCAAGATCAATATTTGTACATCGAAGTGAACATTGATTATTATAGTAGTCATTACTGTCATCGTAATAATCGGTCTCAATATCATAATTGGAGTATTCAACAAGAATTAACACAATTTGGGAAGTATAACCATCTAACGCTATGGTTGTGATTTCTTTGTGCTTTAGGTTGTGTCTTTTATGAATAAAAATTTACAAATCTTACCGAAACTCTTTTTGATAGCATTTAGTTTTGGAACATGACAAACATTGTCTCTAAAAACACTCGAAAGAAAAAAAAACGAAAAAGACAAATACAGTACCAATAATAAAATCGTCTAATTAGTTGAAAACAGCAATTAAATAATACGATAAATATTACATATATATGTATATTACAATTAAAATATGCAAGTTAACGGAATGCTCAAAATTAACGTACCAAATGCAGATATGGTATAAGGTGCCAGGATGGTGTCTACCAATGGTAAATAGCTAAATTGATTAATAAATAAAAATCTTAAAGTAGCAAAAGTGGTTGGCCAAATCGAGCGTCAAGACTCAAGAAATGCCGTAGGGGCCTCGAAGTAAAGTTTTTAAAGTAAGGCTGAAAAAAAAACTACAGAGATGAGAAGTGATGAAAAAACGCAATCCATGACACCGAAAACATAACATATTGGCCCGTATTCCAGAAAACTTGTAGCTAACCGCGATTTTAGCTTAAAATCGCCGTAATTTAAAATTGCTTTAAGCAAAACGGTTTTTTAAATATTTTTCTAACCATTTGGTTGCTTAAAAAGAAGCATTTATAGAACGAGTAACATCGGTATTTAAAGACGCTACTGAATTGGAGTGTGTATATTAGGCACTATTGTTTTTAACGATTGAGCGCACGAAGTTAGATCATGGCTTTCCGTAGCGTTAAGGTGATACACCAACTGGACGAGAATGATAAACACCATTGCTGTTGTCAATTTGACAGTGCAATGGGCCGTGCACTTGACGGAAACACACACTAAAACACTTTTTAAAAAAAATAAAAAAAATAAAAAAAATAAGGGTTTTTTTTAAATTCATGCAGTTTGCGGAGTACAAAAATATTTGCGTTTAACTTTAAACTTTAATCTTCTTTCGTCTGGAATCTGCGTTTAACTAAGCTCATAAAAGCTCATAAACTCCGCTTAGGTTAAAATCGTCGCTAAAACACCTTTTTGAATACGGGCCTTATATACATTAAACAATATAAAGAAATAGTACAAAAATACCTATAAATAATAGTTACAAAAAGTTACACCGGAATTATTTCAAAAATAACGAAAATTCAGAAACTCGGCCCGTATTTCCAGAACTTGTTTAGCTAAACGCAATTTTAGCCTAAAATCCCGTAAATTTTAAAATTGCTTTTAAGCGAAACGCGTTTAAAAACAATAAATATTTTTAATAACCATTCCTTACTTAAACGGAAACTTTCAACACAAGTACATCGTGTTATTTTAAAGAAGACGGCTAACGTGGAGTGTAGTAAAAAGGCCCTATTGTTTTTAGAATGGTTGAGCCGCCAAAGGTTTATCGTGGGGCTGTCCGTAGCGTTTACGCGCTACACGACTGACTGAGAATGATATACACCATTGACGTTGGCAACTGGACAGTGCAATGGGCCGTACACTTGACGAAAACCCTCACTACTAAAACACTTTCGAAACAGAGCCCCGTAGCTATTTAAATTTCGCGACGCGTTCGCGCATTTTGGCGAAGTTAAAATTACTATTACGTTTAACTTTAAACTCCCTTTCTCTGGACTTGCGTTTACCTTAAAGAATACGTTTAAAAACTCGCATAATAAACGTTCGCTTAGCTTAAATCGCGCTAAAAAACAAACCCTTTTTGGAATACGGGCCATTGTGTCCTAGGACACAACAGGCCGTATTCCAAACGATGTTTAAGCTAAACACTGGTTAAATCGCAATTTAAACGCCCGCTAAAATAAACGCCATTCTCAAAGCATGGTAACTTTAAAAACTGGTTAAATTTTGAAGAACATCGGTAAACTGCCTGAAAACGTTGTTAAACTTAGACTTGGTCAGGCGGGTAGTTTAAGGCGTTGTTTAACTTCAGTTTTCATCAAATGTCTGGTATTTTCAGCTCTATATGACTCGTCGGTTAGAAAAGTTACCTACGTTATTTCTATTATCTTTCTTTCCGAAGTCCTCAGTAATTTCTTCAGTCCCATTTTCCTTTGCTTCTTTTTTCATGCTCGTGTTTAATGTTATTAGTATTGATGATACAAGTGCGGCACAACGACAATAAAACCGTTTTAAATAGGCCCGGGCTTTGTCTCCATCATTCTAACAAATGCTAAAGCTCCTTGCGGTAACGCGACCATTTTGAATTTACCGCTGGGCTTCAGTGCGTTGCATTTACAACTCGGAAGGCATTGTCTGGCCATTTAAATATTGTTCACGCACAATATAGGCGAAGATAAGTCACAGGTTGGTGGATGATCCTTACGGCGTTGAATACAGTGAGTTGCTAAACCGACTTGTTAAAATATTTAACTGCGTTTTTTTTAACATTGCGTTTAGCTAACCACAGTTAGGCCTAACCATGCCGTTTATTTTAAACATCGTTTGAGATATGGCCAACAGTGTCTGAATCCTGATTATGCCTGGCTTTCTGATGTGCGGTCCTGAGGACACTCTGATATGGTGGGACTCTAAAATCTCTCGCCACCAGAATTAAATTACATGATTGTTATAGTTGATCTAAGGTGACGAACGTTTTTGGTGTTTGCCTACTATCCCGACCCATACTTGTAGACGAGGTAGTAGACTTAAGAGAAACTATTTGGTTTGATGTTGGAATAGCAATTAAGTTGGAAAAAATAGTAGTGCGCACTACATTAGAGATCCAGCGGCGATTTGTAATGAATTGAGGAATTTTTGCATTTAAGTGTTTACTACCCCGAAAACCCTTCCTTAAGCTACAGCCTAATTTCAAAACTTAATTACAACCTTATAAAATATAAATATACAGTGAGTGCTAGTAAAAAATAGAGGGACCAGAGTGTACAATCAGGTCGAGAGCAATGTACATGGGATGGTCAGCTGGTCTTTAAAAAGACCAATTGCTAAACAGTTGACCACCAGTCGCACACAATAACAATAATTAAATAATTAATCTTAAAGTAGCAAATTGGTTGGCAAATCCAGCGTCAAGCATTCAAGAAATGCTGTAAGGGGGTCGCGGCGTTAACGTTTTTGCAGTAAGGCTGCAAACAAGTGTGAAAACACTTAAAGAGATGGAGAAGTGATGGAAAAACAACCCATAGACCCCGAATACAAAACATTTTATGTACAAATATAACACAATATAAATAAATAGTTACAAAAATAGCTATAAATATATAGTCACAAAAAGTTAAACACAGAAATATTTCAAAATTACGAAAATTCAGAAACTCTGCAGTTTCTGAACCCTGATTATCCTTGGACATTCTGCATGATATGTGGGTCCTTGGAGTTACTGATATGTGGGATTCTTATATCTCTTAACACTAGAATCAAATTATTAAGATTGTTATAGTTTGATCTAAGGTGACGAAAATTGTCGGTGTTTGCCGTTTTGAGTGTTTACCACCCCGAAAACCTAATTTCATATTAAATTAATTACAAACTTATACAATGACAAATATATACAACGAGTGTAAAAACTAGAAACCTTATAAACACAATATAAATAAATAGTTACAAAAATAGCTATAAATAAATAGTTACAAAAATAGCTATAAATAAATAGTTACAAAAAGTTAAAGGCAGAAAAATATAACCAAATTACGAAAATTAGTGCTCTGTCCCGTGATTATAGTGTGGTTGGGATGTCACTGAAACCAGTTCCGTAGGAGTTGTGCTAAAGTTGATTTTCTTGCTGTTTTTCATTCAATAGGGACCAGACAGTCAGAAAATGATGGGGTGCAAATTTTTCGGACTGCTGCCCCCTTCCTCAAGGGGGGAAATGTTACTACATGGAAAAAATTTATAATTGAGTCAAATTGTGTTTTAATGTACATTAACATGTTCGTCTCCTTATAAGAATTAGAAAAAGTATATATTTGCCTAGGTTCCGACCTTTAGTTCAAGGTCATCCTGGGGTAAAATATACCCATTGCTCAGATTTTGTTGAAACTGGTGATAAGTTGTGTGTATTGTCTCTCAGGATCCAAAAATGTATTATTTTACAGTGTGTGACATTTGGTTTGCTAATTACATAGCAAAATGTCGCAAGGGTCTACATGGTCTATGGGGGTCACCAGAACTTTCCCTGGATGTCGCAATGGTGATATCAAAAAATCAATTAAAATGCATTTTGCTGTTTCAGTATGACACAAGGAATCATTTGACACCACTTTCAACAACATCGGAGCATTTACCCCCAGGGTGACCTTGAACCATTACGGGGCTATACCGCTTTAAAACTTAAAGTTGGAATCTAAGCTAATCTAGGCAAATATATATTTTTTTTAACCCTTATGAGGAGACGAACGCGTTAGTGTACATTAAAACACAATTTGACTAGATTTTAAATTTTTCCCTGTACTAACATTTCCCCCCTTGAAGAAGGGGGCATCAGTCCGAAAATTTGCACCCTACCATTTTCTGACAGTTTAGGTCCTATTGAAACCCAAACAGCAACAAAATCAATTTAAGCATGAAAATCCTACGGGAATACACACCAACCCACACTATTATGAGGTTGTTGTCATGGCTCTGAGTAAATTGAGGCTGGAACTATTAAAATTATAAAACTCCACTCTCAATCGGGACCTTTTCATTGAAATGACTCCCGATTCAACAATATCGGTGCGATTAAACAAGTAAGGTGTCCAAATCCGTAGATAAAATGGCGGTTCAATCTCACTTCATTTTTAGCATTTATCAATTGAATGAAGGTTCCCTCGAAAACAAGAACGGGGCTCAATTCTTGTGATGCCTGTGTTTTAGGATTCACTAACTTTCCTAGTGTGAAACGATAAGATTTACATGATTAAAGCATGATTCGTGTTAGTTCTATATGACCCGTTAAGAGCACTGTAAGTAATCGTGAGCAAAATCTTGAACAAAATTAAAGACAGTAGGTAAAATCCGTCGTTTGTTCTCATGTACTTGTAATATTCTTTTCCCTTAAGAATGACAGCGTGATCTGTTCAGGAAAACAAGAAGAAAAAACATCATGGCATGCGAATGTTTTTGTAACATGCATTGAGAGATCCATATTTTATCAGTCCTGTTTTCTTTCATTTTTGCTAATTTTTAACGCTATTCTTAAAAATCTAATATCTTTATCTTTCGCGTGCCTTTAATCAAAGAAAAATACGGTACTGACCATTTTTGTCGATGAATGCAGCTGTTGGTTTTCTTATAGGTAGTTCAGGGAAAACATCAGGGTTTAATAGTTTGGGAAATCCTTTGACGATTTTTCGCGAGATCTCATCATATCGCCAGACATTTTTGCCACGAAGGAAATCAGTTGTACCTTCTTCCCTGTTGTGTAATGCGGCTGTTATGCTTTGAGGTAGGCTTGGAGAAAGGTTTTGCGAAATTTGCAGCCCACCTTTGGGTGTCTCTGGTACACTGCCGTCGTATACGTAGTAGTTATTACCTATCGAAATATTAGAATAATATAGTTCAGTGTTAATGCCCAAAACACAGAGTGCATTTCTGCTGAAATTCTGACGTGGAATAGTTTTCGTGCTTTGCAATGACGTAATTATTTTGCAATATTGGTCACATTCTGTCACTAGGTTTATTTTGTATACAAAAAAATAAATATTTTTTCTTGTTTTATACGTGTGGACTGCTTTGTAATTTGCCTTAACCTTTAGGAAAACCACTTTTCCGTCATACCACCTCTCATACACAGATTGGATAGACCGCGGTAACTGCGGAAAATGTAGACGTTGGTCCTCTCCGTGGGGATTGGTTAAGAGGTCACCATCTAATGTAAACTGCCAAACCAAGGTATCCTATAAGAGAGAGTGAGAGAGAGAGGAGTGTCGAGTCAGCACTTTAGAATAGTCAAACGGTCTCACGTAATGAATGTTCAAAGATATAAAGGGCGTGGTTGGAGGTAATTGTGGATTGTAAGCGTTATAAGGGGTTAATCAAGACCTGATCGTTAGCCTTCACTTGAATAAAGTCATCAACGACTAAAATAAACCCCATTTATAAAAGTGTAATCGTTGTTTTAAACCCGCTTCCTTCTTGCTAAAATTCATGCTCTTGGTGGATATTTTAGGATCAAAATTAAACGGTATTATCATGATTATGTTAATTCTGAGGAATTAACATATCACGACAACCCTATCGTATATGTCATACTATTAACCTGATGGAAAAGCATTAATTTTGAGATTAACACTAGTTTGACACAACTTTTGTAATTCAATTAGGTGTGTAAAAATATACGGGGCATACTATTTAAAATTTCCCCTGTTGTTGTTCCATTAAGAGGAGAAAATAGTTGTCTACTGT
>JAMKCH010019588.1:0-21240 GCA_023653785.1 Ophioderma brevispina
TTGAAAATTGAGTCAAGTTGTCTATGTTTGCAAGTTTGCAAGATTACAAAATAGGTACACGACCAATTTATTCATGGAAGTACTGAAGAACCTGAAAAGTAGCCACGAGTACAACCCGCATGGGTACCACATCTCCGGAGCAAAAGTGGGGGTAATATCCACATAGGTACCAACACAGTAGTTACCACTAGTCACCCCATGGGGTAGTACCGCGTAGGTGTACTCGGATGCCAAATGAGTTTTTTATGAGTCTGTGTGATTATTTTAGTAATTTTATCCATTAAATCATTTGGTCACATATGTATGTTTTTACACAAAATTTATGTAGAGGGATTTTTCTCATGCCTCAATTCAACCTATAGGATGGTACTATACTAGATTCCAGTTGATAGTGGAATAGCCTCTTACTTTTTGTAGTATATAAAAATTTAGTCATGTATTTGTGTATGAAAGTGTGCTATAGCCACGATAGCAAACCCTGAGCGGTTGGGCCATTCACAGTCCCATTCAATAGTCAAACATAAACCCTAGAATGTTCGAAGAAAGACGCAACGAAATACAGGAAGAGTTTCAGTTGAAAGCTGACTATTATGAAAGTTGAAGATAAACTTCTGCATTGTAACACGCAGGTGACTGAAGCCTTCTAAATTTAGAATGTTGTGGAGGCAATGTTTAAACATTATGGGGTAGAAACACTATGCATCACATAGTATTAACAAATACAAGGTATTGAACTGGAGAACAAACGTTAACTTTATTTGTAGTTGGCCAGTTTCTTTCAATCCGATCTCTTTTGTATTGCGAAAAGAAATCGAAGATTTCTGGGTATTTTCCAGCTCATATTTGAGTAAGGGACGAAGTCTTAACTCCTCCATAACTCTACCATCAAATGGAATGCTAATATAAGCTTGAAGTGATCAGAAAGTTATAAACAATCCAATGTTTGGCGCCCTCTATGGACCAAGTGCTGCCTACTAGTAGGAGGAATACCTGTGAAGGTTCTCCGAGGAGTAGCTGCTGAGGTACTCCACTACTGGTGGCTGATGGCCTGGGTACCTGTCAGTCACTTAGCAGGCAACTGAAGAGTACAATTACAGGATGGGTAATGCGAAGAAAACTAGCTGCTATCCACCAGTGGCTTGTGGTACTTTGACAAGTGTACTAGTTTGTAGGGTATGTATTCAAGGGGGTTACATCTTGGAGTAGAGCTAAGCGTACACATGGAGTAGCCTAAGTTCTGAGTTACACCATGAGTAGGAATCTTGCGGTGGTTTCCCATGATGTCATAATGTAAGATGATGCATGCACATTATGGTCATTTGTGATCCAATTGGGCAGTATTAAGCTATTTTTTTTTTTTCCTGTATGAATGATGTTTGTAATACCATTTCTGTCCCCCGCCGAACTACGTTTGGAACCAGGGACTAAAAATGGGCTCCGTCCGTATGTCCTTGTGTCGTATGTCCATGATAAAATGTTAATGCCTATTTCTTGTATCTTTGAAACAGTATCATTGCGATTTGAAAGTGTTGATTATTGCAAGTTAGGTATGCAAATGAGCTAATATTCATAATTAGTGTATCGATTGTCCAAAATCCTTGCCTACAGGTAAGATACTATGCCTACATCTTTACCGAATCATAATTGGGGTCAAAGGGCTTGTGGGCTAATTAAAGGGTTTCTTTGATGCAAATCAGCTAATTAATATGTTTAATTGTTGAATCACTAGAACGTACTCGATATGCAAAATTACTTGGCTACGTTGCAATACACTCTAACTGTGCCATACTGCTTTTGGGTGAATCATTATGGGGTAAAAGGGCCTGTGGGGGAATTCCTTTGAATGCAAATGAGCTAATTAATGTGGTGTCATTGCTGTATCCCCATAACAGAAAATTGGATATATGCAAAATTTCCTTTGCACCATGAAAAATCCTGAATAGTATACTAACAAGATTCGAATCACGTAATCAATGGTTGTTGCGCTGCATGTCTGGTTACGGTATTGTTAATTTCAACGATTTCCCGTCGACTGATCGGGACAGTGATCGTTATTCAATACAATTCAATGTACAAAATTAAAACAAACCTCAAGATTTGATTTGGCGGGCTATTTTGAAATAAATGGTGCTCACACATGGGTTGTGTTTTTTCTCTTAAAGTCTTGACAAGTTTACGCACCGTAACTGTTGCATATAGGCAATAAAAATTACTTGAAATGACCCCCAATTGTCGACTATTCGTAGAATGCCTCAAAGGATTGATGGGTTGGTGACATTCCTTGGAAATCTCAAATATCTGAGATAATTAAAATCTATATCTTTTCAGTTTCATTAAATTGAAACAAACTGGGACTGTGCCCAGTTTATTTCGAACTTCAGATTTTTGTGAACAGAACGGAATCTAAATCGGGGACTTTCTTTATATTTTGACTTATTCTCATGAAATAGCTATGTGACATAGCCAAACCCACAAAGTGTTATTGTGAACTGGTCTTAAGAACGAGTATTTTTTCCTGTTAGGTTCATGATGAAGCACAAATTTGGTAAAGTGGGCCCGATTTTACAGATCCTGCTCCATGGGGGAAGACGCCCGCTTGCGATACTTTCGAGTTGGGATTTTGGAGGTTGCCAGGCTCCTGTGGAGCTCTATGAAAAAAGTCCCTAAATCGGCATTAAAAGGCCCGATTGATTCCCCAAACCCCGCTTGATGAATTCATTCAATTTTTACCATAAACCGGGAAGAAGACATAATTTAAGGCAATTTTGTTCTGCGAACTTTTAGTTCGTAAAGAAATTTGGAGAAAAATCCTTGTGAAAATTCAATTTTTTGCGCCATTTCAAAAATCCCTGGACTGCTGAGAACGTCTTTATTCAAATTTAGTCTCATTCTCATGTATATATGGTGTCCTAACACGCCTATTGACTCCACGAGGTCCAGCACGAATGTATACAAACGCACTCGAGACTACGGCGCCTGCACACACGCAGACACAACGTAACCCGACGTATTGACAGGAATGGCTCATATCGCACCACATTTTGGCTCAAATTCTTTCCTTTCCAAGACCTGATTTGTCATAGTTTGAGATTCGCATTTTTCGGGAAGTTAACGTATAAGATTCGTTATATGGGCGTGGCCTTTCCAGTAAAACCGTTTTACGCCACAGTTATGACAAAAAATGACTGTATCAGATGCCTTTAACACCATAAATCTATTACATGTTACTGGGCATTTATACAGAGTGCTATTTTCCGAGTGATGCCAATAAATCGACCTCCCCCCGCCCCCACCCCCCCCCCCCCGGAGACTCCCCCCCCCCCCCCCAGCCTGGCCTCATCGAAAACTTAAAGCGCTCGCCAAGCACCTTGCTGGGGTGCGGGCCAAGTCATTGCCAGCCGAAACAGACCCGGTTCGATATGCTCGCGCTGTGAACAATTTATCACAGCTTTGCTTCTGATCTTGTTTAGGTATACCCTCATCTCCGAAGAAAATCATCATGTTATGGCATCTTTTGTGTGAATCAAATTGGGGGTTAAGGCATGTGGTCAAATTTTTTAAAGAAAATTATTCTTTGAAATCTTTCACAACGCAAATCCAATATCTGGATTGATGGAATGGCGGTATATAAATGTATTTAGTATGTTATTTAGGGAGTTCGCCTAAGACATAATGAGTCACTGGTGGAAGGAAGTGGGTTGAAGAGCATCAACTTTTTGGGCCCCCACGGTGGGGCCCCATATGAGATTGGTGGCCGCATGGACCGTACCAGTGGTGTAACACCAACATTTTCATGGGGGGGGGACACAGCGTTTGACCCGTGCAAATTGTCTCTTAGTTCTGGACAATTTTAAGCAGTGGCGACACAATTTTACAACTGATATAGTTAATGAGCATGTAGGGCTATTACTCCGCAAAATCAGACAATCCATTTGCGTGAATCTTGCAATATAGGCCTACCACGGTCAGAATTGTATGTTATAGTGTCCCTCTATATGCCCATTTCTCCTAGAAAGAACGTGAAAATATTTAAGAAAAATCCATATTGCCCGCAATGAAATTTCATAACATTTATACTGGATGTAGTTAAGGACTATATAACCAATCAGTTGTCCAAAAGTGTGTCGCCTCAAAATTTGTTAATTCTGGTTTTGTCCTAAAAATGAGACCTTGAACACTGTGTGGAGCAGCCAGGGGCCACCACTTTAAGTTGAACATGTGTGACTGTTAATACGATCAATTTATTACTTTTCTGATTTCATTTGGCACAGAGGGGGAAGGGTTCTAAGTGGGGGAAGGATTTGACTCCCATTGTTACCGCACTGACTGTCATCAAATAGCCAAGTAATGTTTTTGAGTGTTGTTCATTATCTAACCATTGTATTTCAATATTAAGAAAATATTGTCATGTGTTATTCATATGAAAATTGATGTGCAAAATATTGTATTTGTTTGGAATAAGCAGTGTGATAGTATGTCATGTTTAAAAGAATTTTGCTCGTTTGGTGCATTTCATAGTGTTGTTTATGTAAATTTTTACAAATATTATATAGATGCTTGGAGACACTGGCGAGCATTGAAATTAAATAAAGACAAAAAACACATCCAACCTTTCCTCCACTAGCTTGAGTTAACACTGGACCACAGAGAACTCTGTTTACGTGGATACCGGAGAAAGGAGCACTAATGTATTTCCGTCTTTATTTCAGAGTTTCAAGCAGCCATAATTGTATATGTATTTTAAGAGTGTGGGCCTACATGCATGATTCTAGCATACCCTATGACGAACGAACTCAATTCAATGCACGCAGGATCAGTAAATGATACTAACCCTAGAAAGTGAAAGATAACTAAGAACTGAAAACACATCTCGAACCCGGTCCACCCACCCACTAGCTTGAGATTACATGTACTTAAACCTGATCCTCATCCTTCTCACCAACACTTCAATACATGAGAAACTTTTTTTTCCGTATATATATCCTTGCAAAATATTTGGGCCCTCTTCCTCCATTGTGCTGTACCACCAATCCAAATCGGTTGCTTACATTTACTGAAATTATTTGTAACATAAAATGGACTATACAATACAACGGCAATTAAATGCTCAAACATTCAGCTGAATCAGGTATGTTGTGTGGAAGGCAGTGGCATATCTTGGGGACTTTCGGGGAGTGCGCCCACTGGGGTGCTGCCAAACATGCAACATCAATCCTATTTTTAGCTATTAGAGGTCATTCTGCCCCCGGGGTTCCCTTCCAAAACCAGATCTGGATACTCCGTAGATGCCATACTTATAAACAAACCCAATGGTTGCTGTAGCTCCGCGGTCATAAATCCCATTCAGCCCACATTTGACCAGGGGTAGCACAACGATCTGCTCGATTTGGCCATCGGGATTTCCAAACCTTCCAAACTTAATTTGGGCAACTGCTACGTGCTTTACTATGGCAGTCTCGGGCTCCAGTGGACATTAAAAAAACACTCTTAAACTTTGTTCAAAGAATCAGATATCATGATTAACTAAGAAAAAATTATTGGCTTCAAAATCCACGGGGTTAGTGATAACCCCGCGCAAAATAGTGTAATTTCCTCCAATAACGGTCATTTAATTAAATTTTTGTGAACAGGCCTAGTCTTAGTCAATGTGTGTGTACCGTTTCGATATGCGAAGAAGCGCCCGCCTACCGTTAAGTCATTGAAACAAATACAACCCGGAATGATGCCATTTTGATTATCTGTTGCTGTTAGGTTGGGCCTGTCCTACTCCCCCTGCCACATGACCCTTAAAACCGCAAATCTGTGATACCCCATATGGGCCTTAGGTCAGGTGACCTTTTGACACAAGTTGTGATTCTAGCCATTGATTTGTGGCACCAAGAAGGAATTTAGATTTCAAATAATATCCTTTATGTAGCCATGTGACCTTTGGACCCAAATTTGGAACCCCCATATGGGCCTTGGGTGAGTGGTTGTTCTGAACAAGTCTAGTGATCATAGCTAGCATTGACTTTGCAAAGTCAATTTACAGCTTCAAAAAATTGCCCCTTTAATTGGCCCATATGACCCTTTAAACCCAAATCTTTGAACCCCGATATGGACACGTGGTTCAGCGGTTCTTATGACCAAGTTTAGTGATCGTAGCAATTTGTGGTACAAGAATTATAGATTTTCAAATGCTCTTAATTGGCCCATGTTGACTTTTGACCAAAACTCTGAACATCCCATATGGGCCTTGCTTCAGCGGTTCTTCTGACCAAAGTCTAGTGATTATAGCAATTGACTTTGTGGCAAAAAGGAGGAATTTGGAATTGTCAAAGAAGTCCTCTCTTATTGCCACATTTTTTTTAAAACAAATCTGTTGGACAACTCCATATAGGCTTGGGTCAAGTGGTTCTTCTGATCAATTTTCGCTGCCAATCGGCCCAAGCGGTTGGCAACAAGACTTTTGCAAATTGTGAACAGATACTAGTAGACGAGTCACATGCATATTGCACATCACAGCTCTGCCAGATACATTATGTTGAGTTAGAAAAATTTGTATTCTGGCAGAGCGCTTAAGGCCCGTATTCAGAAAGTGTTTTAGGCGGCAAGTTTAAGCTAGAAGCAAATGTTTATCTGCGAGTTAAACGTTTCGATTCAGTAAACGCAATTCCATAAAGGAGTTTCTAAGTTAAACACATTTTTAACTCTGCTAAAATCCATTTAAATTTGAACTAGTATGAGGCTAGTTTAAGAAGTGGTTTAATGTGCGTTTTCGTCAAGTAAAACGGTTCCCTCGCCCAACTCCCCAATTTGACAGCAGCAATGGCACATTATCATTCCCGGCCAGTTGGTGTAATACCCTAATGCTACTGAAAGCTGTGATACACTTTGGGCACTCAACCACTAAAAACAATACAATCTTTTGTACAATTCATGTAGTATCTTTAAATAAACGACGATGTTACTGGTGTTCAAAGCTTCAGTTTATTTAACGGTTAAAAATATTTAAACACGTTTTGCTAAATGCAATTAAATAAGTGATTTTAAGCTGAAGTGCGTTAGTTAAAACAAGTTCTTTGGAATTACGGGCTTTGTGGTTACATGTAGATTCTGACTGAAGACTAGTGTGTAACATTAACAAGCTTAAATACTACAGCACTGAGAAGAGAAAATATGCTCAGTTCCATGTGGCGATTGAGTCATCAGCAACTGAACAAGATTTAGGAAATGCTCGCCAGCTGGCAAGGCCAGCCCTCGCACTTGTGTTTTCTCCTTTCCCGACCCGCCCACATTGGGCAGGGTCATCGGTTGATAAGGTTTTTTTTGTCCAACCAAAGTGTACACCACAGTACCATTGTGATGGATGCTGACGAACACAATTCATCTTGTTCTCAATAGGCATAAATCAGTATGAATATACACAGCTCGCACCCAAGCTGCTATACGAAAGATGACAGGTCGGTTATTCCGGAAGGACAGAGTTGTTCCAATTACAATAGGTGCATTTTCTTCTGAAGGACCATTATTTTTGAATTTCGACATAGGTGGTTATTTCCGATTATCAATAAGTCTTTATCCGAAGGCCCATTCTTTCAAAAGACTTATTCCGAATTTAGCAATATGGGTCATTATCCGAAGGACTGTTTTATGTCCTAATTTTACAATTATACCACTATTATGTTAGGTTGGACCCATTGGTAAAACTTCTGATTAACGTCCTTCGCATAACGTCACCTGTAAATTAGGAACAAGGGTCCTCTGAATAAATGGTCCTTCGGATAAACACACCTTCAGAATATAGTTGTGAATTCGGATAACGGTTTCTTTGGAATATCGGTCCTGTCGGATACAACCCCTTCGGATAATTATAACAGTTAACTCCAACTTACCTGGAAGTTGAAGGTGACTTATTCTCCGATGCTCCCGACGACAGTATGGAATACAATGAGAATTGCGTGGTACCATCGCCCGATATATTGATACAGTCTTTAAAGCACAGGGTTATGCCCAGCCAACAATCCAGCCCAACCGCAATCCTGCATTGTTCTTCTAGTGCATTTTTTTTTTTACATATATAAAAGTAATACCACCCACCCCTTGGTGGGTGTCGGGCATGTCTTTCCATACTGTCGTCAGAGCATCGGAGAACTAACCGTCACGCCTTCAACTTCCAGAAGTATCGGTTAACTGTATAATTTCTCGGACGTGCTCCCGACAACAGAGGAAATTCCATGAGATAGCTTTCAAGCCACTGGGTCTAACCTATCCATAATATAGAGTTACCACACCCAAGTGGACTCAGCCACAAAGTTCAGATTGAACAACTTTTAATGCAAATCTGTATGTCAAAGTTAGCACAGAGAACCTATTGCTTTCACACTTTGAATTTAACCACCAAAATTGCATGTTTCCCTGCTTAAACAATCGGTTAAATCCAGTGTCACCACTAGAATTAAGTTAAAAACGCCATAACACATCAAGTACCAGAAATGTTTTCATAACGGTAATCCTTTTACAGTTCAGTTCTATGCCAATGTCTGCATATGTCTAAATGTATAAACAAACTGTAAAAACTGGTGCAAACTATTTAGTTGCAGCTGCCATAACCTTCTTTGCTAAGTTTTCTCTTGAGGCAATTCTTCTTGTACCGACGTAGCAAAAGTGTTTAGAGGACACCCCGCAGTACGGATTATTTCCGCTATAGGTACAACCACGGGCCACCATGCCTTAGGTGACGCTGCACGTACGCTATTGATTTGTGCACAGAAATTCACTGCTGCCATACTCTAACAGTTTTTTGACCATCTACTTAACAGTAGCAGCGCATACCTTTTCATGGGGCTTGGTGTAGCTATGATGAGTTCGTCGCTTTCCCCCGCAGGGTTTTGTAGCTTATGTACTCAGTGAGTGCTCTGTAGATGCATATCCTCATGTCAACTGGATAAGCGACCAGCTCTTGTATGGGAGGTAAAAAACATGGCCTACTTTCTTAAGCGTATCCATACAAACGTTGAAAAGGTATTTGTCCCTTTTTTACGTCCATAGTTTCTGATAGTCAAGTGCAACCACTGTCCTGCCTCAGGCAGCGACTGTGCAAGTAAGCACCCGTCCAAAACGGGAAAAAGCATAAAAAACCCAAAGGGCCAGGGCGGTGGCGAACGTGAGAAATTCAGACTCATTTGGCAACTGGAGACGCCTACGGCAGCTTCTGTATTAACTTGCCTACCTCCCCGCCCATGTGTCAGTAATATCAGTACTGTAGGGCGCAAATTAAAAACGCCTCTTAAAAATCTAATAACATTGGTGTGCCCCACTAGTAAAGAAACCCTTTTTTGTACAACTGTAATTGTGAGAAGTGGCGGAGCGTGCTGTGTTTATAGCACTATAACCCAGACCACACTCTATAAGTCCTGTGAGAAAAATCGAAAACCTGGGAGACATTAGGCTGCACTTCATAACTTTGTTTTGTAGACAAAAAGGAAACCATCTTCTAATATAGATCTGATTGTTTGTGCTTGCTTTCGTTTCCAGCCGCACAACATGATATTGGCAGCTTTGCTAGATATCGATTGCTGTCGGAAAAACGTTTCCTGAGATTTTTGCAGCAATCATCCTCAGTTTTTTGCGCAGAGGGTGGAGCTTGTTGCTTCCTGGGAGGCTTACAATATTGTCGCTCAGTGGTAATACCATCGGGTCTTGAGTCAGTAAGTTCCTAGCATTTGCTGAAACCAGCCCTGCGTTGGCCAATGGGAAGAACTATCAGTGCTGTTGCTCGGTCCTGGCAAACCTTCTGTATACAGCGTCCTACGAGGCTGAAAGGCAGGAATAAGATGAATAATGATCTTTGCCACTTGACCTTGAAAGGCATCTACATATTCACTGCATGTTCACGTTTCCAGGAAACGTATCTCTCGCATTTTGCATTCAACCTGGAAGTCAATAAATCAATTTCTGGAGGACCAATTTTCACCAGGCCGCAAATATATATGGGGGTTAGTTGACCACTCTGTCCTATCTAAAGTTTTTACTTGCATAGTCTGCGTGCACATTATTGACTCCAGGTATGTGTGATCAGATGACTCACCATCTTTTCATGATTCAGTGACCAGAATCCATAAATTGGCCGCTCATTCAAGTCCCTTTTGTGGCTACCCCCATTTGTTTATAGTTCCCCTGTGTGGTGTTGTCCATAAGCAACTGAACAGGCTGTCTCTTTTATTGGTCTGCCAATGATTACGCCAGATCTACTGCTGCTACTTCTACATATTAATTGATCCTTGTTTTTCAATTCTGTCCCATCTACCACTCTCGACTTCCCCATTCACCATAGCCCCTAAAAGCCCCCCATCCATTTGAGGAATGCAATCTTGTGGTAATCCTGAATCTGAGTTTTTTTATATCTCTCTTTTTGTGTGGCAAATTTCCACCCACCATTGCAGCTCTCACTTCATATTCTCTGTGACTACCATTACGGCATCAAAGTTCCCATAATTCAT
The DNA here is from genome assembly GCA_023653785.1 of Ophioderma brevispina. Lineage (NCBI taxonomy): Eukaryota > Metazoa > Echinodermata > Ophiuroidea > Amphilepidida > Ophiodermatidae > Ophioderma > Ophioderma brevispina. Next base: position 10,482 of record JAMKCH010019588.1, read on the forward strand.
CTTTGAGATCCTGCGTTTTGTGTCTTTTCCAAAATTCGGTAATGTAGGGGCCCCAACTCGACTGCTGGAAAAGCAGGTACTATCACCGATACTTGCACACATTCCGCATTGTGTCGGGATGTCTTTTTCAGCATGTTAGCACACTCTTCGATAATTGCACAGCTTTTATCGGTGTTTAATGTGACCGTCATAGCTCTTGAATTAATACAGAACCCCAAGTATGTAATGCTTGTGGAGGGTTCCAATACCGATTTATCATAATTAATTGAAACCCCAGCTTTTTTCCATAAGTTATTCAGTGATTTGAACCATTCCTGCAACTCTGCAGGAGAGTCCGCAATTAACAGTGAATCATCGATGTACCCTGTTCTTGTATGACCTTTGACCCGAAGCCGAGCACAACTGGCTTTCATCACTTTGTGTACTTTCTTGGAGCACAGGCAAGGCCGGTTGTTGGCAACAGGTGCACTGTTAAGCTTGTCATTCCACTGAAGCGAAGGAATTGTCCTAAATACAGTGGTACTGGTACCAGTAGTACGCCTCTCTAATATCAATAGATGCATGTTACAATTACTTGATAAAACTAATGGCTGATTTCAAATGTTTCCATTTTGAAGCGGTGATATTGTACAGTTTCACTTAAGACCTTTTTAAATTTAAGATCATTCTGTATTTTCCCATTTTTCTTCTTGCGAAGAAATATATTTTGAATATATTCGCCAGTTCATGAGGCTCTTCTTCAATTACATACCCCTTTTATGCATTCCTTTACTTTCCTTCCTCAATTATTTCATCTCCTGTTGATTTCGAATTTCTCGTTCGGCTGTTCACTTTGGCTAGAAAATTTCGTTTTCAAACTCGATTGTGTGGACAACCAGATCACAGTTTGCAATATTTCTGAATCGGATGTTAACTAGGCCATGCGCGTCTTTACCATCTGCGCTTTTCATCAAAGGATCTGTTTGTGAGAGAGCAAGTTTCCAGATCAGATCATTGACAAATCGCACCTCGTAAGGGCCGTGCAATTCTCAGGCCTTGTGCACTGAGTCCATCATTCCTCTGAACTGTGCTTTATCAATGCCTTTCAGAAAGCTTTCATTCCATTGACAAGTTTTGCATGTCAGCGCTGGATTGGTTTGGGCCACTTTTTTTCCTGCCTTTCTTGTATTTACTCAAGGCTGCCGCGAACCTTGAAGGGTCGTCATTAAATGGCACTTTTTCAGTTTTCTCCCCTCAGTCGTCTTCTTTTGTGATGTGGCTCCTCCTCCTGATCATATACAAACTGCGAGGGGGCCCGCGGCTTCCAATAGTTTCATCACCTTGTAGATGCTTGCACTCCTCTTCATAACTATAGTCCCACTTCTTTGCCAACCATCAGTTGGGACACAAGTCCTTTGTTCCTGCGGTTGTTTAATCATTAGTGTTTACGGTCCACTTTACTCCTAACTGCGCTTTTTAAAATTTAGAGAAGCTTTTCAATATTAACATCCGTATCCTGTTCTTTGGGTTGCCGTCGCCCGCCGGGTTTTTCTTTTGGCCTTGTCAACTGTGGTGCATTTCCGGCTTCGGTGCCAGAATTTTGCCGCCTTTGGTTTTTTGCGCCCTTGCTTGTTTTGTTCGGCTTTCTCGGCCGTATTTGCCTCTGAAATCTTATCTCGTCCCCAGGCGGGGCGATTCTGGGTCTTCTCTTTCGCATTCATCACTCTTTATATACACGTCTGTGCCAGCGGCAAACGAATATTGTATTTAAGGTGAATTTTTTTTTTCAATTTTCCGAAGGAAATTGCAATCTTGCATGCGTTCTCATCGGCGATTTCACCATGCACTGATCAATATATCGCGATTGATACCAAACGCAATCTCATGCATTTCCTCTGTTTTCGGGAGCACCGGATAACGGGCTTAACCCAACGAACCTGTGGCAGATGAGATGCTCAGTACAATGGAATATCAATGCTGACCATACATGTATCTCTCATTTCGCATAAGCACCTTTCCATTGACAATCTTTGCGGCTATGGTCCTGAACGTTTAGTGCTACACCTGGCACAAAGTATCTCGCATGTTTTTCGATCCGTATTGTGCCAATGAGACATTTTGGAAAGTGTTTCGAAAGATACATTTTTTGTCTAGGTCTTGCTCTTTCATTAATACCTGTCTTGTAAAACTGCAGAATGGCTGAGATAGAACTGCCGAAAGAACGCAAACCCCCCAAACCAAAAGTTGCAGTTTGGATTTTTCAATGGCTATTGCAGTGTACTGGACACGAACCTTGTACTCACAATCAATATTGCAGTAGGCTTTCTCGCTCATTCAGTCGGAAAACCTATGTGTAAAATCATAACACATAGATATTGCGTTTACCACCAGTGACCATTGAAAAAATCCAAAACTGCAACGTTTGGTTTGGGGGGTTTGCGTCTTTCGGTGCTCTAGCTCAGCCGTTTGGCAGGCTTTTTTACAAGCTATGTGTTAAATGAAAGAGCAAGACCAAGCACCAAAATGTATATTGCGAAAACTTTCAAAATGGTCAGACTTTGGCACAAATAAACTGATTCGAAACAGGCCGAGGAATACATTTTAAGCTGCAGTGTTATTTATTTGTTTTTGAACTAATCCCATCACTGTTATATAATGGTATTGGTGGTGCACACTGGTTGGACTAAAAAACTACCATCACCAAACTGCCCAATTTGTGTGGATCAAAAAAGAGCAAACCAACATTTTCTTTCTTTTGGCCCTTATCAATAGATCAAGAGACCAGTCATTTGTTTTGGCTGCCTTGAAGCATACTGTGACTTTTTAATACAAATTCATTTGCTGCCACAAACTTACAATTTACAACTTTTCACATGTTTGTTATACAGAACCTATCACAATGTTTACTGCCTAGTGCTATACATACAAGTCCAATTCTTGGCAATGAGACTGCATACAAATGCAAAATGTAGCAAGGAATAACAAAGGTATTTAACCACAAAAGGTTCCAAGCATTACTTCCCCAGAAAATATATACCTGCACTTGTTTTCCACTTCAAAGGAGATCTCAAAGATGGTGGGGTTTTAGAAGTCTTAATGTATTTGTCCAGAGAAATCTGCTGATCTTCCAATTACCATAACAGATTTTGATTTGTGTTGATTTTTCTGACAAGCTTTGGACTCTCCCTGAAACAGGGAGAAATTCTTCACAACTCCCCAATGTTTCTCCCCATAACAGGGGTCCTAGCCTAATTGGTAATGCATTACAGTTAATGGAAAAATTGCCATTTGTAGTGCTCTTCTTCAAGGCCAATGAAAGCTCATGCTTTGTTTCCTGTTACCTGACAAACCCAAAATTTAACTGTTTTCAAACATTTCATTATTTTGTACTTTTTAGTTTTAAAAACCGAATGTCAGGGATTGAACATACTGCTTTGCCTGAAATATTAACTATATGCATCAAACCATCATGAGTTGTTAAACCCTGAAGTAGAAATATCACAAAAATTCTTTAAAACAAGCACTTCCATTGGCCAACACTGGTTCATTTTGTTAACACTAGAAGTGAGTTGTTTATAACAATAAAGAGACTGAAATATTACCTTCTTTTGAAATCTTTATTTCTTTATTTCTAAATAGAGGTAAAAGTTATGCAACTTCTTGTTAATAATGTACTGGTTCCATTTGCCTGTATCTCAAGATTTGCTGAACATTTTTATCTTAGTTGTGACAGATATTAAGCTGCTCTTGTGCATACCGATTCAAGTCTGGATACCATTTGATAGAGACAAACCGACAAGCCTCTTGGCTCAGCAGCAAGCTTCAAAGTGAAGAGATACAAAAAGGTGTACACAAGCTGCCGCCTTGTAAAATTGACCTTTGTAAAGGCAACCTTAACACTTCCTGTTTAGAATCATCAAATTCCTAAATTGCATCAATGTTGAGATAATTGAGTAAACCAATTGTTGTTAAGGTATTAAAGTTACAAGGAATGCAATGGTAGCTGCTAATCATCCCTAATCAAAATATCAAAATGTACTCCGTAAATGTTCTACAACTATCATTCATGGGGATGAGAATGAAACAATGCTACAACCCTTGACTTATTACCAAAAAAATAACAGTATAGACACAGCACACTACTACTTGAAGCAAAATTTTGAGAAATTGGCATTTTGTCTGTACCTTAGTGTAAATATACCAACACTTAAAAGTTCTGTACACAAAACTAGAAATTATTTTATTCTAAACACATGAATTTCCCTACAATTTGATTAGCTTATCTGTAAGGAATCTTGCAATGGAGTCTCCATTTTGGGTAATGTGCTGTGATATTTCCCTTACTGGAACAAACCAAAAAACCACTGAAGTCCTATAAACGTAATAAGTTTTATCATTAAGGTTGAACCCTCTTGCCTCTAATGCAATAAGAAAATATCTCTATTTCCAAGCCATTTCTTGTAATATCTGCCAAGTAGGTAGGATAAGATATGGGATGATTATGCTCAAAACCTTGATCTCTTAAAAAAAAGATTCATATAAAATATCTGAAAATTCCTTAACAGTCCAGTAATACTCTCTAAAAAGGGACAAATGATATATTATTATGGGCCATTCTTCAGGAAGTCACACATGTGACCAACTATTGCCCTAGACAGCGAAAATAGAAATGTTTTAATGTTTCACTAGATTGGTTTTTTTGTTGTCATGGGGGGGGGGGGAATTTTGGTTGTGTCTGTGAATTGTCCCTTATAAACTGATCCTTTTTATACTGCAGGCTAAAAAAGAAAGTAACACTGCTAGATACTTTGAAAGATCCATTAGATAAAATTAGTAATGCCATAATGGGTCTCTCTGTGTGCTAGAAAAGTAGTTGTGGCCAAGACTTTGTGCAAACTAGGGTCTTTTTTTTGACAAATGGCCTAGAAGACCAAATGTCCTTTCAAAGGGGGAAAACATACATTGCCTCATTCAAGAACAAATTTACCCCCACATGGCCAAACTGATTCCAAATATGTGTTGATACAAGGATGAAGAACTTCAAGAACGTCATACATGAGTGTCTTTGAGTTAAAGCAAGCAAAAAATATAGTCACATGGCCATACTTTCAGAGGCCCTATAGGCCCTAGGCTGTCTTTCTTTCTGTGCCTACAAAACAAAATATGAAGAGTGCTTTCTGGGACTATTTAAGAATTTATTTCTGTAAAAATTTAAACAAAAAAACATATTATTTTATCAATTATAAATTTGTTTGGCAATGATCCCAATTTATTTTCTAAAATTCTTCCAAAGATGTCAACATATTTCTCTTTTTTTAATTACATTGCATTCTTGTTTTTTCATACAATTTCCATTTTCTTCTGATCTGATGCGATATTTCAGAATTTTCATGAGATTCCTGAATTGGGAAATATTGAATATCTTTAAAGAAAGGTTAAGTTCATCAATTGAATTACAATCCGTAAAACAATACAAGTTATGTGGATCAGGGATAGCAAGAATCATCTATTGAAAAACTAAGCCGACGTTAAATTTCATCACTAAATCTCTACTTATAATTTTCATTTGACCAACCAATGTATTGTTTCTTAAGAAGGTTTTACGAAATTTTTTTACTAAAGGTTTTTACTATCATAATCAACATTTTTATTACTCCTCTTCCACTAATAAAATTGTTCCATTATAGAACTGTATCAATATATTAGGTGTTTCCTAAACATGATAGAGTTTCATAAATGGATTTCACAATGAGATTGTTTAGGCACATAATCAAAATCCTAATCATCATCCGGACTTATTATGCTGTTTTGTTGCTCGGCTCTGCACTTTCATAGATCTACTTGCTGCATGAAGCAACTTTATATTGGCTGCACAAGAGCCAGAATAACGTGACAAGCAGCCATAATACTCTCATCATATGGATGACATCTTATAATAGTGACCATAGCTTGAAGAGCTTGGAACACCGATGGTGTCATTGGGTCAAAGGGTCGTAACCTCTATATACCCAGAATCATTTAATAAATGGTGGTACCCTGTTATAGCAGATGTTAGTTTGACCAGTCTTAAATAAAGGTCACACTTTGCTCATACAGTTTGTCTGCACACAAGTTATAAGCTGCTATAGATCCATCTAGACAATATTGTTATTACATGTATTTTCTCACTTTTTTGGAATTATAGTACCGACTGCCAGCGCATACAGTGCAGATATCTTCCAATAGTAGCCTTGGGCAAAGTATGATAAGTGGATCAAACCATCTCTCTCTCTGCCATTCTTGAATGGTTACCACTGTTAGTGTTTAATCCTTGAGTCAGAGCCATGACATTGAAACGTAACCATCAGGATCTAGACTCATGAATTCTTTGCAAACTTGGGGCTGCATCCTGAAATAAATATACAAATTGTTAGAATTCAGAGGATCATGTCATTCTAGGGATAGATGCAGGGATAGACTTTGGCCAAAACTACATTTTTTCCAAGATTCTTCTCCTTGATCTGATTTTAGGAATTAGAATGGATTCCAGTTGTACAAAATTTAGTTTCTGGTCTATTTTAAATGGAAGAGAGTCCAATCCACAATTCTCATACAATTCCTTGCCTGAAATCTAAATTGATTTCCTAACAAATTCAACAAAATTCTACCCATCTGATGTTGTCATATGGCATATTCGCCAAAGAGTGCAGCCAGTACCGTTCCTAGAAAGTGGTTGACCCCCCATTACAGATTCTGTGCGGCAAAAAAAGTTTTGACTTTGGTCCAGCAAAATTGGTATTAATGTAACATGAGATGTGGGTTGAATATTTTGATGAAAAAAAAAATTTTTTGCTGAGGGGGAGCACATATCTTTTCCAAGGGGAAGCACATATTAAAGTTTGTTAGTACAGTATAAACCTATGTCGTTTACAACCCTTAAATTGGCATCTGTGCTAAATAACTAATTCCAGCATTAATTAAAATTTAATTAGTTCAAAGTTTCAAAACAATATAAATTGTATAGTAAATATACCGTGCCTGGATGCTATCCACTAGGAAAGTGATGGACACCTTGCGGACCTAACACCTATAGATAATATCTAATCGTCCTCTGCCAACCCTGCTTGTTATCTCAATTGGTAAGAGTGCCGTCACTAGCATTACGGAGGTTGCAGGTTCAAGTCCCGGCCAAGCCCACATGGGGTTTTTTTTCAAACACTTGTGTGCGCTGCCAATCTCCAGGGAAAGATTAATTAGTGTCTAACGATCACCCTAATTCTGTTATACCGATTACAGATTTTGAAAATTTCAAAATCGGTTCTTCCGATTCCTATTTTTTCTGTGTACTTTTTTTTTGTTGCGTTATCATTGTCGCCGTTTTCGAGAGCCAAAAGGAGCTGCCAGAAAGTAGCAAATTGATTAGGTAAACCCCTAAAACGGCAAAATTAAGTTGAGGACCAACATACAGACTCTTGTGTACATAACATAATAAATTGATGTTTCAGTTTCGATTTATTTTCACGGTTTGACCATCATTTGGAACAATTTTATTCAAGTTCTGGACCTCTTTTGATATTAATTACTCGGTATAGAAAAATCGGCAAAAAATGAGAATTTTGCCGATAACGATCAGATACCGATAAGGTCATAATCGGCCCCTATTTCAAGAATACCGATCCTATCGGTTATTCTCTAAGATAATAAATTTCATTTTTTTTCCCCAGAAAACTATTAGTTTAAATTTCATTACTTGTTTTTGTTGATTTTGCTTGTTTCAAATGTGATTCATATGGATTTTTCTAAGAAATTGAGTATTTTATTTCAAAGATTTGCGGTGTGTCGGCCAGGTGTGTGCGGCTAGTGCTGACCAGTGCGCAATTCGGTGTTGGACATCCTATACGGAAAGAACACATACAAATTGAGGGGGGCCTTACCAATGATCACTCTTTCGACTAAATATTCAATTGTCAGAGAGAAAATGATAAACAAAATGCACCTCTTGATCGTTTCTGTTTCCAAACCAAAATAGAACAGAACAGCGCGTGGTTATTTTGTTAGCTTCCACACCTGCCAACTTTGACCATCCCGCTCAAAAGGCTGCAAAAGGAGAAACAATTTGTGCACAAAAGTCTGCACAAATCTTTAGCTACCTATGTAGCTAAAAATCAACTACTTGAGTAGTGTTTCTGCGTTGTCCCATGGCTACAGAAATTGTTTGCGTCCATCCAATTCATACAGGGTACCATTAGTATTCACCAGGGCAACGAAATGCGGCTGAACACTTTCAGAAGCAGGAGGTGCCTACATAACAATACACAGTAAAGGTGAATAAATCTAAGTAAATGTAGTTCTATAATGTAAATGGCTCCATTACAGTACACAACATGAGATATCCCTCTGAGTAAACAATAAAAATATTGAAAAAAAATTTTATTTTTCTGTGTAAACCATCCCACCATTCTTGCAGTACTCCGTTGCTCATTAACATGAATTACCAATCCCGTGGCCAATCAAGATACTGCTTAGATGTTGAATATATAAGCAGGTGCGTGCCCAGGGGCTAATGGTTTAAAACACCAAATAATTAGTCTACATGCACATGAACACAGTTAGTACTGCTTGTCTTTCAAATCCTATGGTATGAGTCCAATTAACTTACCTGCAACCTAATTTTTGGGGTGAACTTCAACCTGAACATATGTACACTGAAATCCAAAGAAGCTGGGCTGAAAGACCAAGCAATCACACAAAAGCACCCTAAATACACATATTTTGGAAGCTTGAATTTTCAACCCTAAACATGTACTAGCATCGCAATTAGCTACCCTAAACAAGTACTTGATGGAATTTGCACCCCTAAACAATTATCATTATCGCTTTTGCATACCCTAAACAAGTATTTGTCTTTCTCCCAGCACCCCCCCTAAGTCAAGTAATTGATGCAATTATTACCCCTTTCATACATAAAAACCCAACATTATTCTTCCAGTGTATTTTTGACACCAGAGAGACTTTTCTGAGCTTGGTGTAATTCATAAAATATATGGGGAAAATTAATTTTTACAAGCCAGGATAATAATCTGAGGAATGTCTTTAAAAGGGGAAATGCGTTTTGAGCCAGGGGCGTATCCACCATTCTCAGGACAGCGGCACGACTATAACGATAAAAGTCGACGATATGCTTGCCTGAGCGGCCATTGGTCTAGCTTCATCACTATCCAAATGCACATTTTCATGCGAATTGATAGAAATAGATTTTGAAATTTGTAAGTGATCACTATAGCAAAATGTGTATTATAATGGGCTTATAAAAAGTAAAAACAGACTTGATGGGTTCAAAGTGTCACAAGAGAATTCCATATAGTAAGTTCGTGGGAGGGGTGCCGCTCTCTTTTCCCGCGCGAAGCGTGGAACCCATACCAAGCAATGTTTGCTTTTCGACACAACATTTTTACTCATGCAAATAATAAAAACAATTGATATTTGTAGTGGTTAACTTTATATGCATAAGACCATGATCGACGGTATAAACAGTACAATAGAGTTAGATGCTGTAAAGGTTTTATTTGAACTAAATACATAAAATTAAAGGTGTTCATGGATAGTTCGTAAGCGGCACGGTGGTCGCGGAAAACTTGGGGTATTTAGTTTTTCAATACATTTTCTATGGTCTATATAGGATCCGGGAGAATTCGCATTTTAGAGAAACGTTATTTGTCGGCTCTTATTTCCGCATTTGCAAAGCGCAGCGATAAATCGGCATTGTTTTGCCCTGAAAATTTGCCGAATCCGCGCAATTATGCACCCATTATTTCCCCAAAAAGTTATTCTAAAGAAATTATAACCTAGAATGTTGACATTTAATAATTTTGTTTTTATTGTTAAAAAACCTTGTCCCGTTTCATGGTAAGTGATATTTCACAATCTCAAATCAAACCATAGCCTGGTACTAAAATCGTGTTATGGTTTTCCTTACCCGCGCGTAGCGCGGAAAATTTTGGCAATTTAGGGATTTTAAAGCACAGGTTTGAAGGCCAGTACAGACTTCCGAACACTTTTTAATTTTGTTTATGCTGATGATATGACACCTAAATGCGTTAAGTCCTCATTTAGAAAATAGAACCCTTTTTCTTTGATGTTTTGGCGATTTTAGACCCTTTTTCACGTTACGTACGTAACTGCCTGATCCTGAAAAACTCCCCTTTTAAAGTGAAGTTCTTGGACACGGATGATTACCCCTTGTCCGATGAGACTGATCCCCACCGGGTGACAACTGTTACTGAGTAATGCACATATCTGGTGAAGCTTGGTGCATGTAGTCAAGTTGCCCAACTTACCCTGTGCACAACCATGCATGTACCAATTCCTGCAACCAAGCGAGGGTGCATTTGGCATGCTTTGCTAAAATTGTCCCCCCCCCAAAGCTCACAAATCCCTAGGAACAATGTCTACTGCTACGTAATTGAAGCCTTCTTGCTATACAGTTAATATTTGGAAGATGTGCATTGGCTGTCTGTGTTCAGACGTTTCCCTTCCCAATTAGATCTTGAGAAAGTAGACCTCTACTGTAGAGGTGGAAATATTTACAAGACCATGATCTCTTGCATTTTAGTAATAGGAACATCCATTAAACTAACTACAAATGCATGCCCTTTAATTGAAAGTTGTAAAGAAATGGACCCAACCCATAACGTACCAGCCGAAGCCATCACTCAGTTCGGGCCCCAACCCACCTCCGTTTGTCCTTCTTGTGCACTCTTCTCATGGGCAGCACATAAAACCCTTATCCTTTTTTCATATG
>JAMKCH010019589.1:0-22182 GCA_023653785.1 Ophioderma brevispina
GATGGGATCGAAAAATTGGGGGCGACGTAGTCTGAACAACGGGCGCATTTATGCGCCGCATAACGGGTTGACGCGAGCCGAGATTAACCCTACGCACCGCGGTGTCCAGAAACAGATCAAGAGAAATTAGAGCGTGCCGTGGGAGGAACCTCCCGACACGAAAACGAAGTGGACTAAAAAACCTTCTCGGTAACTGAGTCACAACGGTTAAAGAAATTGTTCTAAGGAAGAGTCAGTTTCACATATTTTATTAAATACACAACAAGCATATATAAAATAAATGCCACACTCACCCATATAGAGCTGTTTTATTGATATGTAGAAACCACACAGAAACAGAACAGGCTCATAACAAAGCAAGGCATCCAAGGCACGGCAAACCCTTGCGTCAATGGCTGCTTATGTTTAAACCTTTTTCCCGCACAAATTATCACATGACTGCACTCGCGGTAAAAAAGGATACACACAACACCTCTCCGTCGAGGTAACATCCATGTAATTTTGGCGCCAAGAGTGCTTATTTCTAAGTATAATAGCCTTATATATCCAAGGTAGTGTGGTATAGGTATTAGGAGTATTCCGCAAGATAAGACACAGTCTTAAATCAATTAATCTCAAGTTTGGCAGTAGTAAATGGAGCCGGACCCCGGTGACAACAAACCGTCCGTTCAGCTAGCTGGCCAAAATGGAACTGAGGGAGAGTAAGGGCCGACAGGGTTAGTGACCTGGTGTCACTGGTAGGGACGTTCCATTTTCTCTTTAGGTGTTATTTGTATTTTGGGGCATTTCACTTCTCAATAAGGAAATGCATTGTTTCAGTCAACACTTGGTTTAAAGGAATCAGCTCAGGGTATGATTTACACAGTGTACTACTACACTTCACCTTAACAAACATTTGTGGGACATTAATCTCCAATGGGTTACAATTTACCCTTTAACAAACATAGGAGGCCCACATTATCATCTACAGGGGTAGCAGAGTGATGGGCTTCGCCGTGGTGATGGCTTCTCGCATCTGCACTGTGAATACCGTACTCTGCTGGAACAAATGCACCCGTCATGGTGATAACCGTAAGTGAGGTTCTCCAAGTTGATGCTGCCGTAGCTCCGGCGTCTGCCGTCTCTGCCGCTTTCCTTCTCCTTGTGCTGCCGCATTTTCTGTAGAGTGAACTGTGCCTCTTGAACCCATCCACACTTTCTGCATTTTTTCTTGTCAGTGTGGTCTGTGATTGGGTGGCCTAAATTGATCAAATAAAATGGACAAAGAAAGGATTTCAATTTGATCTTTGACATATTTTAAAACACAACAAAATAAATAAGCAAAGGGCAGCGTAATTTCATAGTCACTATAGTAGAATACACTATGAATAAATAACACAAACAGACCTTTTTTCTCTCGTCCCTTTTTGGAGACCGTTTCCAGCGACACAACAGTACAATCCAGCTAACGATAACTAAACTAGGCCTATCATCCGACAATTTGAAAATTACAAGCTGTAATTATGAAGTTCAAATTTTGGGTCTTTGCGCTTAAGGTAGGTGACCCGATCAACAACCTCGTTACCCCGCCCCCCACTTACTCCATCCAAATGGAGATTTTGGTAATCAGAAGAAGCTATATTTTTTTCTCATACCTCAGTGAAATTTTGGCCATGAAATGTTTCCTTTTGATTTTATTAGCAAAAAGATGTCTCACAAGCTGACAGTGTGTATAAACTACATTTATTAACGCATACTGTCTATGGGCCAATTTTAGTACACATTTTGCTTCTTACTATCGAAACGGCTGGGCCGATTTACTCAAATTTGTAATCAGATGTTTTTGGCGATATGCTTCCATGTGAAGGATAAAACATGATTGGGTCACCCACCTTTAACAATAACATTTCGCTGTACCAAAGGAGGTCACCAATGTCACATGAGTTCACCACATGTCACCCCACACCGCCCCCTCCTTTCCACCAATTACACCATTGTATCACTTACGGAACGCAATATGGCATGCAATATATTACGGGTTAACATTTGACCACTACACGCACCACAGATCACATACAACAACTACAGATGTCCCAGAATGATTAGTACCCCAAAAAATCTAGACTATATTAATTTTTTTTAATAATAAATGGATGATATGGGGGTTTTTGCTGCAATTATCAACTTAGGCATACTTTAAAATTTCAAAAGTATTTTAGATCATAAAAATCGGGCTATCCAAAGTGTAGAAACAGTCCAAAGTGTCAGAGGTGGTGATTTCGTCCTTACGACAAAGTGCTAAAATAGTGTATAGAACTTGTTAAAAGGAAACAAAACAAATATTTTAGTTCTCTCTTGCTTTTTCAAACTATTTTGTTCCCCTCTTAGGCAACTGTAAAAGCTATAAGTTTAACTCAATATTGATTATCCATGCATACAAAGGTTGGTCATGCTTTGTTGGATTTTGGAGGGAGTTTTGAATAGCTAATGATGTTGTACTGGTAGGCTATTGCAGGCAAATTAAGTGATTACATTGGTAGAGATTGAGGACCTAACAAAATGGCTCGCCACTTTACTGTGCAGCAGGTCTTTCATTGCAAAAAAAAGTACTGGGGAGACCAAAAGTTACTTAGAAGTTAAGAGACGATTTGCTACGAGATTCCCTAGAGAGCGCCGAGTCCCTTCTAAATGTGCCATTGCCTACAATGTGAGGAAGTTTGATCGCCATGGTATAGTCAGAAACCGTCACTCTGAAGGTTGTGGTACCAGAAAAACGGCCAGAACAAGAGCAAACATCGCTGCAGTCCAGCGAACCCTGATACAAATAACTTCATGTTAATGTATCAATTATTTATCATGTATTGACATCAACATTTTATTTATTTTGAAGAAGCATAAGCCTGAAGACCCATAGAATTACTTGTACTCCATGTTTGGTGGCCAATGTCTTGTTTTCTTGTCTGCCTGCAGATAATCCTTTTTTCACTTTGCCAAAAGTACGAAATCACCATGTCTGCAAATTGGTATGTATCACGTTTTGCAAAGCATGACTTTCAAGATCTAAAATTCTTCCGCAAGCTGAAATTATGCCAAATCTAATTTAAATCCAGATAACCCAATATCATTTGTTTTCATGGCCAAAAAAAAATCATTTTGGATATTTTTGGGTACTAATCATTCTGGGACACCCTGTAAGAGTAATCCCTATGTGCCTTCTGCAATTATTGGTCAGACTACACGAAAAAGATCACAAATTTCTCAGTAAATCAAAAAAAAAAAATGCAGTACAAATGGCTCCAAAATCATAATGTGTGTGGCCTACTATTAAAATGGCCTAATGCTGGAAATTGCAATGTCCCAAATTAGTTATCAGCACATTACCTGGTAAAGTAACAAAACTGGAAGTAGAAATAATGGTATTTCCATCGAATACCACGCATGTGTAGAGACCATCTTCCTTTTCCGTTATTGAGTATATAATCAGCACAGCATCCTTGGACCTCGCCTTTTTAGAGTGTAACATTTCGTAGTGCTGACACGGCTTTATCCGGCTCCATTCAGTACCATTGGGTGTGGCCTAGGGTCTGCGACGGTCATCTCAGAGCCAGGCTTTTGCCATACATGCTGCCACATAATTTACTGAGGGGCTAATGTATAATAAATGTGATATGATATACATTAAAGTATGTGTAGAGCGTGACTAACGAACATGAAATTGCGTACGGCAGACTACTACGTCAGAGCCTGGCTTACTTTCTTCCATAAATTTCAGCCTATATTGCTACTGCTTACTGCTATTCTAGATAACTCATGATGCAAAGATGAACACCCCCCAACCCTCAGATTTAATTTTACTCACTGTTACAACATTGAGAAACTTAACCACATTTGATATTTGATCCCTGATTTCTCAAAACTAGAATTAAGTGTTGTTTTTAAAAGGTTTGTCCAGATTTGATCTTTTACCTCCAACCCAAGACCCCCCCCCGAAAAAGGAAAAAAACCTCCCTCTCTTGGCCTTAATAGAGCTTACTCAAAGGCAAATAATTCTAGTAAACCACCCCCCATCTTATTATTTTACAATATGTCTGCAAATTTCTAACAGAAATACCCATTTGGCATTTGACCTCTGACCCACGAATTCGACCTCTGAATTGCCCTAGCTCTAAGCAACACCATTTTATTACGGATTTTTTAACTATCCTACAATGTTTGGGTGGGAAGACAAATCATTGTAAAGCACTTTACCGATTATAACATTTATATTATTTTTGACTCATCCTTGGAACCCAGTTAGCTCCAAAGGCCTTATATACAGGTGTCCCCAAAAAAAGTGGTGCAAGCAGATAAACTCTGATTTCTCCAAAAACTGCTGAAGCTGTGAATTTCATTTTCATGGAGGATATTATTTATACTCTTTTTGTATAAACTGTGCAAATCCTGTGGACATCTGCCCATGAAAGCCAGAGATATAAACAATTATTAAGACCCCTCTGTTTTTCATACATTCCAATGGAATTTACACAGTAGTGATTATCGGTTACATCAGTTAGATCCATGGTTAATCGTGTGCATTGGACTCTTAAATTGATAAACCCTAACAGGAAGGTGATAGCTACAAATTAATGCTTTCTTTTTGTATCTGAACAAATATCTTATATTGATATCTAAATTATAATAAAACTTTTAAGTGACCAATATTCATTCTAAAAGGTTACTGTGAAAAATTAATGTCAGGAGTAATGGCTACATTAAACAGATTTAGAAAGCGATGGATGTCGCTGAAATAAAATTTCGATTCAAGTTGTTAATTGTTAAATTAGAGAAATTTAATCAATAAATGACAGGGGTGATCCTCTTAGCTTAGTTCAATGAATACTGTTCCCCAATGGTGTATTTATAAAACCTTCAGAAAAATGAGAACTTCAAGAAAAATCGTATCTATTGTGTCATTACACATCTTCAGTTGGACAAAAGATGCTATGCAAAACAGGTTAATGACGAAGCAAAGAATTGCAAGTCACTAAAGCTATTTAATTCTTTTCTTGTAAAATAATGTGACTCCATATATGACATTTAAGTACATGTGCCATTTAGTTACAAGTTTGATACATTTATCAAAAAAAAATTAAAACGGTTAAATATCATAAAATGTAAAAAACTTAAAAAAAAAAAACAGTTTTGATTTTGCTGATCATAATTGTTTAGAATGCGACAGTAGGCGACGTGACCGGCTCAATCATGGCATGTTATATTTCCTAATGCTATTTGACACTTTGATTTCCTTAGTGTTAAATATTTAATGTAACATGAATACAGCAGTACATTTAATGGTTTGCAAGAATCACTCCCGACAGCAGGCAGTTACTCACCAAAAAATTGTGAGGTTATTCTATTTATACATGTTAATACGAATGATCAAACTAGTGCATTTTTGTGCTCAAAAAGGCCTTGATGGACACCCCTAATGCCACATTTAAAAAATTTCGATGCGCCCATGCTAGCAGCGGTACCATGCTAGCATCGATTACGCCCCCAACCATGACGTCACTGTCCTTTGCTCATTTTGTCCTTCCCCAAGGCTCCATTGCGGGGGGACAGGGACTGGATGAGGGTTAATAGTTGGATCATTCATAAGTATACCTGTATAAAATAGACTACCTCACCAATTTTTGTGGTATATTCTTTTATCCATTATAGACATTACGAATGATCCAACAGTGCATATGACTGCCCACACTGGTCAATAGGTGGAGGAAGTGGAGCGGGTAGTCTCAGTTTGTAGCTGGGTTGTCTCGCCATGTGAGGGTTTAATGGAAGGCTGAATTAATATTTGCCCCAAATACCAGCCATATATATATATATATAAAAACATGATAATATAAACATAAGCACCACATCTATCAAGACACTATGTTATATAAAAGACCGGCATTCCTCCCTTATGAGCATGAATATAAGAATGCATAGCATCCCTCCTCTTTACTCTGATGCTTTGCTGACAGGATGGTTTGGCCACGATTTGGTTGCTTGTGAGGATGTCTTTCATGTACACAGTTGGAAACGTAAGTAGGCGTCGCATCCTGCTGCTTCCATATATCAGATATGTTCACTCATAAGTGAAAAGCCCAGGATGTTGCCTGAATTCTAATTTCATGAGCATGCGGGTTAATGGCGATGTTACTGTCCAGTGACGAGGGCTTTCCTTTCAAACGCATCAGAGATGAGGGAAGTGACCAGCGTGATACTGGTTGGCTTTGTTGCAGGTTTGTAAGTTTAGTTGTAGTGATGGAGGTGGTCAATATGAAGAATTCATAGATTTCCTTAAGAAAAGGCAGTAAGGTGGTAATGTCGGAGAGCTCTGAATGGACACCAACGTTTATCTCAGATCACCGTAACTCTGGGAAGCTCTGGGAGAACTATAGGCGAGTGCATAATTGAGTGTCTGTGATTTGGCCATGAATCGGCACGAGAAGAAGAGAGGACATTGTTCGAATCAGAGAATTCATGTATTTCTTGTCTACAGATTAACGCATGGATTTCGGACATTCGTCTGGTAGTGCAGCCATCAGAAGGAATGCTGTCTTTCTAGTTCAAGTAGAGAAGAGTGGATTTGTCCAATGGTTCAAACGGTTCGCCGCCGAAAGACTGAAGGACCAGAGGAAGATCCCACGAAAGGAGTGAGCTTTCTAATAGTAAGGGCGGTTTATTAAGCATTCCTTTAATGAGAATCGAGAGACCGATCTTCTAAATCACGTCCGGGTTTATCATGAATAGTAGAGATGGCTGACAGGTAGTTGCTGATCGTTGAATGTTGGAGGTTTCTTGAAAGAGAGAGGTCAGGAAGTTAGCCAAGTCTCCTACAGAGTGCAGAATGCGGATCACCTTGTGTTTCTTGCCCCAGATGTGAGCGCGAAGTCTTGGACTGTTGTAGGTAATGGAGGGTGACTTCCTTCTTGCTCCTGCCGCCAGGGAGGCAGCTTCTCTGAAAATCCTTTGCGTTTGAAGGAGCGCTTGAGAGGGCCACACAGTCAAGTTGTCGAATTGTAGTCTTTTGAAGCGACAACTCTTTGTTTCTTCCGTCTCCACCAAATAGGTTTTGCCTTAGGGATCGTCTGGATGATATTTAGATGGTGACCAGTATCAAAAACCAAACTGACGTGGCAAAAACGGGGCTACAAGCAGCATCTTGCAGGACCTTGATTGCTGAAACTTTGTTGAAACTTTTCGCCAGAATTGTTATTGGAGAAAGGCGTATTGCAATCAGGTTATCCAAACTATTGTAAAGCAAAGGTCTCCCACCCGGCTTCTCGTCTGGCTAGCCAGTGCAGTATGTGGGGAGTTGGTGATCCTTGTTCGCAAAACAGATCCATCATGGGCCTGTAAAGTCTTAGAAAGATCATCTGGCATACCCGGCGGTGAGATGCCATTCCACAGTTGTTCCGAAAAGCCTCATTCTGTCATATTTTCCCTGAAAGACTGTCTGCGAGGCAGTTGTAACACCTGGGAGATGTCGCCTTGAGGGTAATCGAATGATACTGGCACCAAGTGAGGAGGCGGATGGTTGCTGCGGTACATGAGGATCCTCTTGTACTCATTGTGGTTTATGTAGGCAACAGTTGGAAGTGTTGATCTGATTTCACCGATTTCCCAGAGGGACTATCGATTTGAATCGCTTTAGAAGCGAGACAGACCGCAAGTAGCTCTAGTACATTGGAGCTTCCTTATCGTCTTCGACCATACTCCCCTTCCATCTGTGTGGAAATCTAATGCACAAGCGCCCCATCCCGTCTTCGAAGCATCTGTCGTTATCATAAATTGGTGAGGATTTGTGCGAATCTCTTTCCTACCCTAGATTTTTCGGTGCTTAACCATAGTAGGTTTCACTATTTTTGGCTTTAAAGGTACTTGACGGTGAAGGTCGTGACGTTAGTCTCTGTAGTAACTACGAAGGTTGAAGTTGGAGAAGTCTCATCTCAGCCTGCAGAAGGGTAGGTCTACTAAGCTTGCCAACATTCTAAGCAGCGGAGCCACAAATGGAGCAGATGAAATTCCTTGAGAATGAGCAGGATACAATCTTTCAGCTTCACATTCTCTATTCTGTAGGAAAAGCTTTGCGTCTTTCTCAAGTCCAGAAGAGCTCCCAAAACGTGGTCTTTGACTCGGGATGAGATTTGATTCTTTAGGTTTATCATGAAATCAAGCTCTTCACTGTCTTCAATAACCAATCCTCTTGTATATCAGATTTGTACGGCTTGGAAGCTGACAATCAACCAATCATCGAGATAGACATATATATGGATACCCCTCCTTCAGTGTTCTGCCACTGTCTTCACTATCTTGTAAAGGTAAGGGGAAAGCAGTTGGAAAGTCCGATAGGCAGAACTTGAATTGGTAAGACTGGTTGTCGAATATGAAGCAGCAAAGCCATCTTTGATGAGGAGGATAAACTGGAACATGGAGGTAGACGTCTTTTAAATCCAAAGTCGCGCCGAACCAGCCCTTCTTCAAATCTTGACGGACAGCTGAAAGAGTTTCCATTCTAAAGTATCGGAACGAAATATCTGTTCAGAGGTGCGTAATAACTTTATGATCGGTCCTGAGGTCTCTGTTTTCTTCGGAGCAAGGAAGAAAATTGAACTAGAAGCCTTCCATAGTCCTTCTTATTGGAAGATTGCATTCTTTCTTAACAATTCCTTCCACTTCGTCTTTCAAAATCATAGCCTTCAATGTCTCTTTTGGCATAGGCGGGCGTAGTGCAGAATTGACTGTCATCGGCGGCACGAGCGGTAAACTCCAAATGGGGAGCCCTTTGGATGTATGTAGAACCCATTGGTCTGAGGTTATCCGACGCCACTGCTGGAAAGGAATAGCCTTAGACGCCCCCCCACAGGCGTCATAGGGAGGTCGGAGTCAATTGTATCTTCCTACCTACTAGCGCACGTATGGCGATCTCTACGTCTGGAGTAGGCGGAATAACTTCTGTACTGTCTGGAGCCTCTATTAGTTGGATTTGCTGTTCTCGAGTCGTAGCTTGACTTCGAAAAGAAACCTCGGTTCCCCTGTTGGGCAGGAGTGTAACTGGAAATGGAATTCCTTCTGCGGTAGCCCATAATCTAAGGTCTGTATCTATAAGGTCATATCTAGAAGACCTCTATCTTGTTAAATTAGATTCTTGTAGCTGATCAGCAGCTTTTAACCGTTATTCTTCTTGAGAGGTACGAGGTAGACACTGTCTCCACATAGATCTTTGCCTCTAGGAGATTTCAGAAGGACTTCCTTTGGCTGTAAAGTTCAGAGCATCAACAGCATGGTCTTCTCAGAGCTACCAACTGGTAAGCAACTTAGTAAAAAGCTCTGAAGAAACATGATGGAGATCTCTCATGTATAAAGCCATCTCTCAATAGCTGCCTTAGACAACTCTACATTAGGCTCCAATAATCCTTTCATAAGGTGGCTAAGAGCCAGGCAAGGCTACATTAGAAGTTCTCATACCATCATGAGCAATCTGTTCCAGATGGCGAAGATCAGTCATTCCTTGCCTCATTCCAAGAATCCAACTCTATTAACAGGTTCTTGTGTTTCTTAGAAGAACCCCTCAACACGGCTGGTGGGAACATGGTCTTGGTTGGCAAAGGTCTCATCAGACTTTTCATCTTATCCAGCATGGTTAGGAACTAAAGGAACTGAGAAGAATTCTTTATCCTCCTCGCACGTAGGGAAAGATTCAGGAATCATTGAGAAGGGATCTTCTTCTGAGAGTCAGCCCAAATAGCGACTTCTGAACCTTATCAATAGTAGTCTTAGATCGGATGTAACTGGAATGATAGGTTTCACCACCCGTGCTTCTTACTATGCACTGCGGCTAATCCAAAGATCGGAAGGGTTAGAAGCTGAGGAATAGGAGACTCACATTTCAACCACGATGAAACCAAACAGCACGCAAAAAGGGAGCAGCAATATTAGGAGATAAGTACTGTAGGATCCTCAAGTCTTCAGTGATGAAAGAGTCGACGTCGGAATAAGGAGCTCCAAAACCTGGGACATTTCTCTAAACTTCGTATCCTCAATCAAATCAGAATCTTTACCCAAGCTATCACCAGTGCACTTCTAGACTGGCAGTGCCTTGACTAGAATGGGCAATGTGCGAGTAGCATCAACCGGCATATGTTGAGTAGCCTTGGTTGGGATGACCAGGTTGGACTGTATCACTATGAGGTGTTGGCATCGAGGTAGGCTCGTTGTTACTATAGTAACTAGCGGTTGCCAGCGCTTTGCGCGGGCAAACCGATAGCTGATTTGAATGGGAGCTGTCACTAAACGGTTGATCGTCTTCTATCTTGTAAAATAAATTGTTCTCCAAAGTTTTCTCAATTCTCACCCAAAATTTGGCAACAAATCCCCCTTATTTATGGGGCAATCTGGTGCCTTTTCACCCAAAACCCGGTGGCACATTCTGATTCAGCGAATGCCCAAAGTCAAATTTTCACCCAACGACACGCTTGTTTTAAAGTTTAGCAAATTTCCACACAAAATCACCCTTATTTATGGGCTTTTGGCTGCCCTGCCTTTTTCACCCCAGAACCCTTTTTTTTGGCACATTCTACTATCAATAATGCCCCAAGCTTGAAACAGCGCCTAAAACCATATTTTCATACGGTGAAAGTAATTTTTTTTAGTGTGATTAGCGCAACAAAAATTCAAAAATAGTCAGTGAAAGACTATTTTCAGACTGAAATAAAAATGATTCTACAAAAATTGCCAGGGGTGTACAAATTGTGCTCCTCGGGGGGGGGGGGGGGCGGGCACTCACCGATGAAATGGATTGGGTGTAAGGCTCACCGCTTCCAAACCCTTGGGGAAATTAGGTGAAAGAGGACTGAAAATAGGGGTCTAACAGCCAAAGTCCAAAAATAGGGGCTTTCAGAGTAATAAATTGCCAAAATGTCTCCAAAATAGGGGACTTTTGGGGGACAGTGGGTAAAATTTTCACAAAATTATAGGGTCTTTGGCGTTGATTTTTGTTAAATGGGGGTATTTGGGTGACCATGCAATGATGGTGAAAAGGGGGACTATTATCAAAAATCCTCTGCAAAAAATCCTCTCCAAAAATCCTTTGGTATTTGCCTTCACACACGATACCATGAGTGTGGACATTGAAACGGACTGGGCCTAATAGGCCTTCATCATTAAAAATGAAATTGGCAAAACTCGAGGACTTATCACCTTAACAATAGATTAAAACCTTGATTTTGGCATTAGACCTACCAAATTGAAGATATTGTAATGATGTCAAAGTTTGATGAAGTGCAAAAATTAAATGTAGATTTTAAAAAAAAAAGATTCGCGTTAGCTTTGGTTTGTTATGATAGGGTATCACATTTCATGATTACATACTGACATTTTTTGTGAAAGTCGCGGTGGTATTGGGACCTAAACGTATGGAAATGTTTCTGGCTATCCATATTCTCCAATCAAAACTGATTGAAAAATACTTAACAACGGATTGGGTGGGGGTAAGGCAATTCCCCCGGGGTTTTTGGTTGGGTAGGGACGTGCCCCGAGAGTCTGGAATTATGCGACCCATAGCTATACATTTTTTTGCCAAAAAAGGGACCCAAACCTCTATCAGCGATGGAATGGGGCCCAAATTTAAAACCCACAATGTTGCCATTATTTCCCCAAAATGTTGGCATTTAAGCAAATTTTTTTGCTCCAAATTTGACAATTTCCGTCCCACAATTTTTAGAAAATGTTGGCTTACCGATTGAGAAATTTGACTAATTTTTTCCAACAAATTTGAGAAACCTTTGAAAAAGAACACCATTGCTATAAACCAAAAATTAATTGACAGAAATTGATATACCAAAGGCTGAAATAGACCGATGTCTGTGGCAACGACCCCGTATTTCATTTTGTTTTGAGAACCCCCGAGAGCAATTCTCTCAAATTAAATCTTTATATAACATAAAGTCACAGGAGTCCATGAGAAAATTTTGAAAAAACCCAGACCCTTTGCTATAAATAACCAAAACTTGGCATGAAAAAGGGATCTTGAATATACCAGAAGGTGAAAATGGGACCGATTTCTGTGGCACATCATCCCCGTAGAATGGTCATTTGTGTTGAGGCCCCCCCCCCCCCCACGGGGGGGTCAATTCTATCAACTAAACTCTTTTATATACTTAAAACATCGGGCCTCCCTTTTAATTTGCATGTCCACTGCAGGTTGTAACCAACCTGCTTTCTTCGAAGCTCAATAAGCCATAGTAGTAGCTAGTATAGTTACTTTAGGCCTAAATTTTATGTCATTGTCATCGACTCCACAGCCATGCAGTACCAACATTATACCAAGGACGAGAGTGCATAGATCAGTGCGCAAGTGTCCAGTCAGCCTTCTGGTAGTCCTATAAATAGTCAGGCGGAAGGTCTCAATTAGTTCTTCCAAAAAATACGTTAATGATCCGGATGCGAATTAAGAATAAAATATAGCGTAAACGTATTGTTCAAATGATATATGAGGTATCTTAATCCTCTTATTTTTTTTTTCAAAATAAAAATTTTAGGAAATAAATATCAAGAGGTCAAACTCGCCCACGCGATCACGATTTAAACGCGAGAACAAAAAGGTCACGAATTTATGCGTAAAAAATAACACGTTGGTGACCATTAGAAAGTCTTTCAATGAATTAAAATATAGTATAAATAATCTGAAGTTTTACAGTAGCTTCTATTGTTCTCTGTTATCACCAAGAAATAAGTAATTTTACCTAGAAATAGGCATAAAGGTCAAAACGCGAAGGACCATGGGTAATAAAGCCAGAACATGAATGATACCTCGGACCCTAGACTTACGGTACACACCAATTAACATATTTACTCTTGTCAAAACCACGGGAATTCAATACGGCATGCTTAATACTGTTTAAAAATGTGAGTATGGTTTAAACACGTTTATTGGCAATCTCAATGAAATCTAATAAGCTATCAGCAGTTTGAATACACAAACCCCGAGCAATCGAGAGGGACAAGATGGGAAGGGTATAATTACCTGAATAGGGTACACATTCAACATGGCGACCCCCTGGTCAACATGGAAGCCTCAAGGTAAACAAACATGGCGAAGTTCAATCTTTATAGTATAACATGTAGATCACTTGTAAAGAGTCATGAGAGGACTATAGCTCTAACTCCAATATAAGCAGACGTAAAGATTCCGAGTAAACTCATCATGGGTGAAGCAGGTTTTTCTATTTCAGTCGTTAGAGATTTCTTAACTCTAGTCTTGGAATAATCAACATCCTCTTTAGACCTTGAAAAATTGAAATATAGCAATGACCGCCATCATCCATCTAGATCTTTTACGCGAAGACTATAAGAGGAGAAGTCATCTTACGAGAGAAGCGTTCAGGTCTAAGTGCTCGAAAACGTGGGGGAGAAGCCACTGCTTCTTCCTACATTATGGATCGGTTAATTAAAGCCGTATGAGAAGGACTGTCACTATTTTGAACCTGAAGATCCCTCTGATCATAGAATTTGGATCTCTGACGTGAAGAACTGCCTGAAGGAGAACCTTTAGGTCTTTTATAGGTATGACTAGGAGAATCTTTATGTCTTCTCTTACTACTTGAGTGAGGACTTTTCGCCGAAGAGAGAAAGTATCTTTGCTTTAGAGCTGTCCCTGTCCGGGGAACATCGGCTGCGATGACTGGAATATCTCTCCGAAGAATGACCGTTTATGTTCAGTCCGTCAGAATACACACTTATTTCCGTAGTAGATCGTTGTCGATGGTGACTACCACTGGAAAACTTCCGTAGCGGACTGCGACCCCTGGAAGACGAACGACGTCTAGAAGATACGAAAGGCTGGTCTTTATCTTTCATGGAACATGAGAATGTGCGGAGGGAGAAGAATCTTCTGTGGATACCCGACGACGGCCAGACGCTTGGTTAGATTGGTTAGAATTCAGAGAACAAGCCACAGATGGAGGTAGGTGACGACCCGACGGATGATCCGAGGAGTATTGGTGAATATTTTCTAAAGAACCACGATGGCGGAACCCGACGGATGAATCGGCGGAGGAACAGTTGAAGTATTCACACCCGGAGAACTATGGAGACGGCCCGAGGATTGAGTAGATTGACGGAGGGCGGAACAGGAGGAGACAATAGAAGTCGTAGAAGAAAGTGGAGTAAGAATACTGCCTCTCTCGTTATACACTTCAGCATCAACAACTTTAACTTTCTGAGGATAAAGGAGGGATAGCTCTGTCTCTCATCGAAAGAATATCTAACTCCGCCATCAACCAAACAAAGTCTCATGTTCCTCTAAATTAGAATAATAATGACGCACGTATGCTATACGGTTACATCATCGCCCTTGCAAAAAACGGATTGAGTTCATAATCAAGGAACGGGATGCACGGGCCGTTCAAGAGGGAGTAGAGGCTGGCTATAGAATTATCATCATTCTATTAATCCCACTCTATATCATCATCAAACACGGCCAGCCAGCCACCAGATAAGCCGCCAGGCTTACGGGTACAAATGGTCCCTTATTATAGTCTTATCACAATCAATAGATCTTAACAATGGCCTCTGAGCTACATTAACCGCCGTCGCCACGGAAAAGTAAGTCGCTTTTAGTTCTTTGTCAAACGGCAACACCAGGACGCAGTGGGATGAGGGGTTTACGTTTCACACCATATATAGAAGTGCCAGACTGACTACTCAAGTATTGTGAATCATCAATGGACTGAGGCAGAATTTCTTTCTGTGAGAACTGTCAATAGACGTGTGGATATCTTTCGACTGAATAGAGGACCTGGGAAAAGTCCAGCCGACCGATGACTACCCCCCTTTATTTTTTTTTTAACCGTTGATAATCTTCAATTTTCCATGAATGGGAAGGAGTGGATTACTGCCCTCTGCAAGCCAGTCGGACCTACCTTTTGTTACCCCCTATTTATCACCTAATCCACTCGGATTTGCTTTCAACCAAGGCCCTTTATCATCATAAACTGCTGTTGTGGCCGGGAGGGGGAGCTTGCCTATAAACTGTTTAATTAGCCTCTGACGCAACCGTAAGTTAATA
This sequence comes from Ophioderma brevispina, assembly GCA_023653785.1. NCBI lineage: Eukaryota > Metazoa > Echinodermata > Ophiuroidea > Amphilepidida > Ophiodermatidae > Ophioderma > Ophioderma brevispina. The sequence continues at coordinate 15,074 of JAMKCH010019589.1, forward strand.
CGCCTGGGAAGCTAGAACAAAGGTAGAACTTGACTGCTCTGAAGTTGTTCTAGGTTGAATGAATGAAGTAGAAGCTTCATCGAAGGATGACCCGGAAGGGGGATGCCCTGAACGAAGATGGTATAGTCTTAGCTTGGCCTTCTGTTCTCCTTAACTCTCTCCATATATAGGTCTAGCTCATTCAAAGAATTTCAGGATCTGCCATTCTGACCACCTGCGTTGTAAATTTACAGGTTCTCTCTCTTGAGCACTTCTACACTTTACACACAGTTCATGCGGGGTCTTATCGAGCTTTCGAAAAGGAAACTCCTGCATCGGAACTCTCGAAGGCAAGCAGAGCTCGGGGTTCATCATGCGCAACATAAAGAAAAAGCATACTTGTAACGGTTGTCGGTTTTGATAAGGTAACCCGCGCGACGAATCAGGAGTCCAAAGTGGTTTAGAACAGATTTAAGCGAAGGAGACAAGACGAACGACAGAAGACACAGGGCACCCCCCCCCCAAATTTAAGAAAAATTTTGTGATTTTCATCGGCACGAGCTGGAAGTACACTGAAAGAACGATGGACATGGTTGCACCGCGAGGCTTAAAAATAGGCGAAGAGCAATAACAATATGCAGGAGCAGGACACGAAACAGGGACAATCCCCAAAATGCCCTGCCGGTCTAAGGGACTTCCATGGGGGGCTAAACATGGAAGGAGGAAGGAAAAAGCCCACTTAACACCCGCAGTACGAGCAGCGCGAAACAAAAGGCCTAAGGCTCGCGGGGCAACCATGTGAAGGGATATTGACATAATATATTTCTGAACTTATGTAAAGCTTTCCGAATTCGGCAACCAAGAATTTCCGAATTCAACTCTATCAAACTTCCGGATTCCGGTTTAAAGAAGAAAACATCTCAAACTAGACCATCGCATCATCATTCAGAAAACTCAGACGACCCGTAGTAGAGGAGATGTTGATCGATATTATATACTTCATCAATCGCGGAAAAATGGGGAAAATATTATGCTAAATATCCCATTAAATTTTCACATGTGCCCCAACTGAGACAAAAAAAGGCGAAGGACAGTGTGTCAGGTTGCGGAGTTTGATCGATGCAGCATGGGGGGACCGATGTACTAGGCATGGGCACATCAAAATTTTTAATGTGGCATTAGGGGTGTCTCAAGCCTTTTTGAGCACAAAACATGCAACTAGTTGGATCATTTCGTAATGTATCAATGGATGAAAGAGAACAGACAAATTGTGTTTAACTTGTGTGAAATCCATTGGAATGGGAGAAAAGCAAGATGGCCTTTAATAATCGTTCATATCTATGGTAGGCATGGGAGATTGCACATGGGATTTGCACAATTTATACAAAAGATATATTCAATATCACCTTGAGAAAGAAATTCACAGCATCACTAGTTTTTGAGAAAATCAGGGTTTATCTGCTTGCACCACGTTTTTTGGGACACCCTGTATTGAGAATCTTGACTCAAGATTCAAGTGATCAAAATATCAATATTGTACACAGACTGACATTGAGAATCTGCGGACCCTTTAGTCCTCTATTATTAGCTTCTTGGTGTGGGCGCAACTTGCTGCTATCTGTACCTAACCAGATGTCTTTAATGACAGTCTCACGTGCCTCATCTAATTGGGAATACCATTGGGCAAGGATAAGCATACGCAATATTATCAAATACTGGCACTCATGCTATCATGCAAGGTATAAACAAGAAAATTTTTTCATACATTAAAGGTCCATGGCCGATCGCTAATGCCCTCTTCCCCAGGAGCCCCATATTTTATACCGGAAGTGGTCAACATTTTGGTATCAGACGAAATCTAACTACTTTTTCCGCCTCCTCACTTTTAAAGGCCTTTGAAATCTTAGAGCCAGAGGATCTTTGTTTGGAAGTTATGATCCAAAAATGTGCCCCATTTTGGTCGACCATTATTAATTTTACACAGTAACTCTATGATGGGGGCTTTACAAAATCACTTTTGTAGCTCTCGGCAATCAAACGGAAGAAATATCGCGCGAAACTTTTACATGTTGGGTTTTGTAGTGAAGACCAATCTAGTTCAAGATGAAACTTTATATCCTTAATTCGGGCCATCCCCCTTTAAAGTGACAAACCACTCAAACGATGTACATTTTCTTGTTTGAATTATAAGACTCAATTAACGACAACATGCATATAGTAATTTTTGTGATGTGGCCCTCTCGCATTTTTAGATAAGGATTTTCTTAACAACCAGACATAACAGACACCCATGTCATGTGTTCATTGAAAGAGTTACAAAGTAATGTTTGAATCAGACACCCTATAACAAAACTGTGTATGAAATTTTGCCGCCATATCGATTGAGGCTGCTCATTCAATACATTTGTGTGACGTCAGAATATTTGAGAAACAAGCCATGTTGTGAATCTAGTTGGAAATTTGTATTTACATGGTGTAGGAAGCTGCATAAATTTTCCCCACATGTGCAATCGTAAGGATAGGTGGTAAGCAAATATACCATTCTCCCATTGATGGCTACTTTTCCTGTCAAATCTGCATCGTTCCTATCCAGTTTTTCTTTCTCATTCTTTTGCCTTTGATTGCTACAGTTTTTGACAAGTAATATTTCGAACTTAATTCCTTCACACCCCCATAATCATCTTTCAAACCTTTTATCATAAGCCGAACAATTATTTATGGCAAATCCTGAAGGTTTAAAACCCTATACTCGTACCATATTTGAATTGCATCGGTTTAATTTAAGCTTGTGCCTTTTCCATTATGCATAGATCAACCCTTCAAAATTTGACTTCTACTGCATGCCACCCTGGTTTAAGAAGCCCGGATCAAGATGTCTTACACACCGCACGCTATATAATGCTCATTAAGTATGCTTGATTTATTCTTTGTAGCCTGAACCCCTCATTCATAACTAAGAAACCATTGCGGATAAGTGCATACGTTTTCAAGGACTGAAGGATTTTAGCGGATCAGTGAACAAATTCCCTCCATGGCTTCAACGGCGAATTTTTCACAATCGTGAGAACCTGAAAAGTAAACTATAATGTATTTGGGGGTGGCTACAACATGTGTTAGGTTGCAATTTGATTTTTCTCCTTTTTCTACAAAGCTCCACCATGAACCAAGGTGCAGTTCTGACATTGATAAAAGATACAGATCCAGAAACACTTTCCCCTAGAGGAAATTTCTGTACTTTTCTGTGGATCAAATTCCCTTCTTTTACTTATCCCACACAAATAGCAATTGTTACTAACAGCCTAATATCTTACCTATCAACCGTGGCTTTTTTTGCATCTGGTTCTTCTGGATGGATGCACTTCTGACATTTCCCTTTGTGAGGTGGGTGTATCTTTTTCAAACTGTCCCAACCTTAAATAGAATTTTTAAACACAATTAGGAGGAGGGTGGATTTTCAGACATATTGCTATCTTGCAACCAGAGTTCCAAGTTTATTATATTCCCCCCCATTTTCTACACTCTAACAAAGTGGTTTTTGAACCATAGTTTTTGCAGTATTATCTAGGAAGGTTTCAGCAATGATTATGATCCAAAACCATGATTGGCAGACTGGCAGAAGAAATCATTAATGCTTGTTTAAAGGTCATGGCCCGATCACTTATAGGCTATTCCCAGAACTCAAAATTTACGAAAGTGTCAGCCATTTTTCTCATTTGGCCGTGAAATCTTACAGCTAAAAGGTGCCAAGTTTGGATGTTTTGTAAGCAAAAAGTGCTATTTTGGTTGGACCGAATGTTTTCCCAAACGTTTCTATGGGGGCTCTCAGAAAGAATTCATGGTCTTAGCTCTCATATCAAAATGTTGGTATAAAACTTTACCAGATGGGGTATAGGGCCAAGATTATTGCATATCAAGAGAATTGATATGATTAAATTGGGTCATCCACTTTAAAGGCATGTTATGGTGTTTTAATAATATGCTTTTGATTTTTTTATTTAACGACTTTTCATGTGGTATGCTTACATAGGGAACAAATCAAACCAATGACTGAACAAGCTGGAAAGGAAATGGTTGTGTTGTAAGGGTATATTTTTAAATAATGCTTTTGCCAACCTGCACCTTCCATTAAAAGCTCGAGGGGATAGTAGACTGAAAACCATAACCATTTTTCTCAGATAAATGATCTCACTTGCATAGTCACTTGCAAAGCATAGTGTACCATTAAAAAGTTTCTCATTTTCATTTTAAGAGTACCAATGGTAAAGCAAAGGTGCATTATGGTATAGCCTGGTTTACAAGGACTCAGGTGTACTAATTTCCATAGCACATATTACTCAAGTTTGAGAGTTGAAGTCACTGCACGCATAGTTTTACGCCTAGAAACACATGCTGACTTTCAAGTGCAGCCTTTATTCAGCGTGAATAAAGCAGCACATCGAAACGCTAAAGCGAGATGCCCAGAGTCCGTTTGCTCAGTACGTCAAACTCAAGCCGAAACACTATTCGTAAGATGTACTCAATTGCAGAGCAAGGTGCATGCAATTGCATAGCAAGGTACACTCAAGCATATCAAAGTATATAATTGCACAGCTAGGTGATTTATTTGCAAAGCACTTAGGTGTATTCATTTCCATAGAACATAAGATGTATGTATTCAATTGCAAAAAGCATGGAGTGCTCACATTGCACAGAAGATAGCAAGTTGTACTTGATTTGCATTAGACTCAGGCGTACTTAATTGCAAAGCAAGGAATACTCATTGACATCAGGTGTAGTCCATTTGCCATAACAAGCTATACTCATTGCCATGGCCTCTTGGTGTCCATTTTGTTATAACAAGCTATACTCATTTGCATTCACTCGGGTGTAGTCACTTTTAGAGTAATACTATGTATTCAATTGAAATGGAAGGTTACTAATTTGCCTAGCAACATGTACTCATTTGCATTGCCCGTGTACTCATTTGCAAGAAAGGTGTACTCATTGCATAATAAGATGTATTCTTCACACAGCATAGTATACTCTATTTACATATTGAGTGTATGCAGAGAATGTATACTCATTTGTGCATGGTATGCACATTGCATTAGCAAGGCGTACTCAATTGTTTACCAGGATACTCATTTTGTTCATTTCCTTTCATAAGGTGTACTCATTTACATATCAAGGTGTACTCAATAAGACAAAGTGTACTTATTTGTGTAAACTCTCTGCCAGAATTGTTCAAGTTATTTACCGTGCTGTCAACACGAAAGTGAATGCCGATTGGCTTGGTTTTTGAGTAGTTTTGTTTTCCCCATTGGTTAATCGCGCATGAGGCTATCCATAGACTCTGCCCCTTTTTTGCAATATTCGGCGCACATGTTGGCCGACCTCTGGAACATTATGGCAGGCAACTTCAGTGAGGTGCACAACATAATTGTGTGAAGTAGATGGGCAAGCATATTTTTTTGTCATACATTGTAAAGATGCCTACATTTTCAACAAGGCTTTTTTGGTGATGTGGTATACTTTATTTACTACATGAATCAATCATATATTAGACTAATGTGATTTCCACTCCTATCCATTAATTAACCCAAATACTAGGTAGCAAGCGGAAAGCTTGGCCTGATCGATTGCGAACCCGGCACATATATATCCCAGCATCCACAGCCACGGTCTGGCTATAAACAGTTGTGCGTACTCTGTCCAGTGATTGAGCCAGAAGTACCGGACGAAAATGGCAACATGTCGCTCACCTTGTCCATTATGAAACCATTATCAGCCACTGACATTTATTACGGCAGACATCATTACCTGGTCTGTGTCACTTCTCACTTGTTCATCTTGGAGCTAAAATAAACAAATTAATTGTGACAGAAGTTTTAAATATGGCAGCAGGGTTGGTCAAAATTTGATAGTCATTTGATGGTGATTGTTTGATGATCTTCTTTTAGCCGGTATCCACAGTCTCTGGTAATGGCTTGTGGTGGTAATCAGGATGTGATTCAAATATAAGCTGGCCCACTTGTGAGGCTGGGGCAGATTGGAAACAGTCATTGTTTTCACCCTACTCTTATTCGACATGGCTGCGATTGTACATTAAGTTGTGACTCTCTGTACACATGACCGACGCTAGCGTTCCTCGTAAATCTGCCCACAAGGCCAGCACCCTAACCGCTAGGCCACATTCTCCCTTTGATGGTGATGATGCATCCACATTTCCTCTTTACAACAATTCCTTCCTTCCAGCTCAACCTTAAAGGGTAATGTGTAAATTATTTTTTTATTAACCCTCGTCTACCGATGGGGGTGGGGGGGTGGTAAGCAAACCCCCTCCCCCTTCATTTTTTTTCCCCGGCTTTGCCTAAAACCCCCTTTTTTGGTGCCAAATTTTTAATGTAATTGTCCCAATGACATATTCTGCTCCTAGGCACAAACAACCCTCCACTGGTTAGGTAATACACAGGTGACCCCTCCTGAAGAGAAGTACCAACATTCTTAACACAACACAGGAACACACAGACACTTGATTTTGGGTACAATAGATAGCTATGGTCCTCCCCTTCCATTGATACCAAAATGAGCACCAACTGCCTACATTCGTCACAATGACGTCCAAGTTCGCATGTCAGCAAAACTTTTCCATTTCATAGACACACAAGTGACAAGTGTCAATTTTTTTCGCCAAAAGGTTGGAATTCAGATTTTCATGCGTTTTTTTGACTCCTAATTGATGGGAATGCCAGTTTGATATAATGACAAACATTTTAAGATAGCTATAATAAGGTGTTTTGAGGCGCAAAATTGCAAAATATCAATTTCCACCCTATATTCAGTATTGTCTTACTTTCCTCACATATGACGTCATGGTGACGTCATAATGGGGATGTTATTACTTTTTTTGGAACAATGGAAAGAAGAAACTCTAGCCTATCCTTTGGTACCATTTACAGGAATCGGTGTTTCCGTAACGAAAATCACAGGGGTGCAACCCCCCCCCACTTCGGGAGTTTTTTTACAATTTCAAAATGGGTGCTCAGGTAGCGAGGGTTACTAGGAATTTTGTGGTTTTTTAGCTTTACGCTCACTATATCACTTCAGCCTCATGTGCAGAATCTGTACCGTACAACAAAGTCAGTTTAGGA
>JAMKCH010019590.1:0-23105 GCA_023653785.1 Ophioderma brevispina
CTCCTGGCAAGAAACGGTTTAATGTGCGGAGAGATCGCATTGTCGAGCCAGATTTCTCACTAATATTCTAGGGACTCTAGCCATGTGAGAAATAAATCGAAATAATCATAATGAAAGTATGCTAGGCAATTTTTTGGGGGTCTTTTTTTTCCAGAACACGGCTTAGAAATGGTTCAAACATGAACTAATTTTATGTCGTCATCGAAATCAAAACATAAAGATACAAGGGAATGGATTTTTAAACATGAATTTATTTATATATCGTAACTATTTAATATGGCGAAATCAATAACATAACGATACAAATCCTATTGTATATTTATTTTACAATCATTTGGTTTCAGATATTACCAGTACTAAAGGTGGCTCTAATGAACCACTTTTTTGGCATAGGCAGTAAATTGCGATTTAAATCCAGAGCTGTTTCAGGATAAACAATCATTAAAATTTTCCATTGTGAAAGTAAAGCGAACACATATGAACAAACAATGGTTAAATATCGCGTTTTTTTTCTTTTTATATAAATTTCTTCAAAGTATAACTTTTATCAAAATTCCGCCACTGTTTTATCCTTGCGTCATGAAAGGGCTTGCACTTCCGTTAATGCATAACGGGGGTTCCTACGGACCCCCCCCCCCCCCAAATAACCACTTTCCTAAAGGATTTTTTTAGATGAAATCCACCACATGTTAGAAGGCTTCAAAGACATTCTGTAAAAAAACTAGGGGCAAAACATTGATTTTAATTGTGCGTCAAAATGTGCGAAAAAGACACTCGTTTCTGCATTTTTCTATGGCATTGCTTCATCTAGACTTGTGCTGATTGCTTTAATTGATGAAGAATTAACTATATTTAGGCCTACCATATTAAGCACAAACATAAATGTCTCATGACATTTTACCATAGGTTTCAACAGTAAACCGCAACATGATGTATATAAATTATTATTGCACCAATGGCCTACTTCTACACCGGGACTCGAAACGTGCAAATAACTGTAAAACGTCGTTTTAACTGTTGAAACCTGCAAATAACTGTAAAAAAACGTTGTTTTAACTGTTGTGAGTCCCAGCTGCTAGTTGAAACGACGTTTTAATGAACATTTTAACAGTGTGGTTATACAGAAGCTTACAGTTAAAACAATAATTAACAGATAATCATGCCAACTTTAATCAATTAATTTTCAAGTTAGTTGATTCATCGCCTCTTTAAAAAGACACCAGGATACAGGAATATTTCCACAAAGAAGCGCCCCATTTTTTCCGAACCTGGGTTTTTTTCATATTTGGGATGCTTACCACTAAATGTGCTAATTTCCCCCTGTTTTTTAATATTTGGAATGCTTACCAATGTATTAAATCACACTTGAAGCCGAATACGCCTAAGCGTGTTTTTTTTTTTTTTTTTTTGGGGACGGTTACGGTTCAAAGTTCAAAACATAGTTTTTGTTTTCTTTTTACTTGTTAATCCAATAAACCTTCGAAACGTTTTTGGTTTTGGTAGGTGTTCTACAACCGATCAAGTGCAAAATGAAGTTCGAAACTTCGTATCCTCACAATATCTCCCTATCCCTTTAATTGGTGTTTTTACATCGGCCGATAAAATAATTCCAGCTTATCTTTTTAAGAATTTGAAGTGAGTTCACCATGCCAAACTGGAAAACAGAAGTTAAAATGAGATAGCATGAACCTTTTCTTGGTATAACCAGAGTTGTAGTGGAAGATAATATTTACTATGATTAATAGCACCACGTCACCGTTTAGACACATTCACAGAAGGATGATCAATACATGACCAGCTCAATTCAAAAGATGATTAACCCTCGTCAAACCAAGGGGGGGGGGTGGTTACCACCACCCCCCTAACGGATGATCCCCTGTCGCACAAAACGCAAACGAATACGATCTAAGGCTTTTATATAATTGTAAGTTCATCCTTTGCGGTCATTTTAGCGGAAAAAAATTGGAGGTACCACCTTCATGGGGGTCAGGACGTCCCGTCAAAGTCGGAAGATAGGGGGTGGTTGCCACCTTCCTATACTTTACTGTGTAAAATGTCAAAAAATGGTACTTTATGTAAGTATGATGCTACTGTAAGCAAATACTTGTATTTTTCCTTATTATTAAGAGTAATAACATGTGTATGCTTACTTTGGCACCCATTATTGCCAAATAAATACCAATTTTGCTTGCATAAATGGCAAAAGCGGTCGAAAAACCCTCGGTTTTGGCGATTTGCTTACAAATTTGCGTAAAAATAAGCTCTCAGTTATGACGTCACTATGACGTCATGTTGTTAAAACTTGATATGTTTGTACTTGATTTGAAGAAAGGACATATGTAGCCGCTGATACCAAACAAGATGATGTTTGTCGCTTAATTACGAAAAAATTAGGGGGGTGGTAACCACCCCCCCCCCCTTGGTCGTGAACGTAGTACAAAAAACCTTGGTTGGACGAGGGTTAAAAATGACACTAAGAGATTTAAAACTGGTCAACTAAATACCGTTATAGCAAATCTCATTATTATTAAATTTTGATATTCTAGCAGATTATATGGGTTCCCATGAACCCCCTTAAAACTAAATTTAATATGATTTTTAGCACAACTGTCACGTCATCATCTTCAAGAATTCTGATATTCAGAATATTACCAAAATCATTGTCCCACGGTACACAGTGGTTTAATTTAGTTTAAAAGTGTCTCTAATGATTCGTCTCATCATAAGGAATCAGAAAATATAATAGTTTGGCATATCTGCAATATTCAGTTACAGAAATATAGGTGAAAATGTGATAACGGTCATTGGACTTTTGATTGATCATTGTTCAGGGGCCAATTTTTTAAAATGCTTCAATCTTGACAAAATTGGTGTCAAATTGGTGGTATGAGCATGAGCTATCTGGAAATACATTTTCCACGATTTAGGATCTTCCGTTTTGATTTATTGCTTAGGAAAGAGATAGTCCCTAATTCCCAAATAAAACAATGCAAATTTGGCAAGAGGGTAACTTTACACCGAATTTTTCACCTAACTAAACATTCTAGATATTGCAAACTATACTTTTCTGGAATGTTCATGCAAGTTGTTGATATGAACCAACAGCCATCAATTTTGTCAAGATGCATGCACAATGACCAATCAAAAGTTCAATTACCTTTATCACATTTTCACCCATATCTCTGTCACTGAACTTCAGAAATATGCCAAAGTCTATATTTTCTGATTCCTTATGATGAGACGAATCATTTGAGATAATTTTCACCTAAATCGAACCACTTTATATGACTGATCTGTTTAGATCCAAGATGGCCGCCCGCGCCAAACTAAAAATCATGTTTTAAGGGGTGCATGGGAACCCATGTAATCTGCTGGACTATCTCCTGATACCAAAGATCATGAATTTGTTTTTGTGTGTTTGTTTTTGTTTTCGCTGTTTGTTTGTTTGTTTAGATAAATTCAAAGTGGGATTGTTATACAACTGCAAAAACGGGGGGGGGGTGTTAGAATTTTAACACCAATAAGTCGTTGTAAGCGTGTTTGGTGTTAGTTTTTCTTTCTGGTGTTGAATTTAGGATTTAACACCACTCGGTGTTGCTGCATAATTTTAATTATGGATGTTGGTGTTCTGTTTATGATTTGTTAGGGGCAAGCAGTTATAATAGAAGCACAAAATAACAAAATCAAGCATTTTCTACTAAACTATCACATGTTACAAATATAAATGTTAACACCAAAGTTTGGTGTTAATTAACACCAGAGGGAGTGGTCCCCAGGAGAGTGTTAAATTACACCAGTAGTGTCAATTTGACACCCGGCAGTGTTAAAAAAATGATTAACACCATATGCGGTGTAAAATTAACACCAAGCAGTGTCATAACATACATTGTAACACCAAAATTGGTGTTAATATAACACTAACATGGTGTAATCTAACACCAGTAGGTGTGGTCCCGTATTGACTCCAGGATGGTGTTAAAATTAACACCCATGGTGTTAAGTTAACACTCCAGTTTTTGCAGTGTACTTGGACTAGTTAGCACCATTACGTGAGTTTGATTCAAGATCACGCATGAAGTTTAGATATAATCAGGAGAACAATGAAATGTAGTATCGACATAATTACATACAGATTTACAAGAAACACTATTAGTTTTGTGTGCTTTCTTTCTTCTGAAAATCCCCACCCTTACTTAGTTTAATGAATTTATCGGTAATCAGTCCCGTACCGGGGGGGCAAAATTTAAAAAAAAGCCCCTAAAAAGAGCTTAAAAAGGCCCCAAAATAGATTTTTGCGAGCGAAGCGAGCCAAAAATTAGGGGTTTCTATGGTTTTTTTGCCCCCAAAAAGGTTCAAATTTAAGTAATAAAGGTAAAATTTTCAAAATTCGACACCTTTTTTTTGGGGGGGGGGCGAATTTGGGAGAAAAGTACCCTTTTAAACAAATTGGCCCCAAAAAAATGTTGGTTATGGGCCTGTCAGTAACCCACAGTCAACTTTATGCCCTTTCTTATTGCATTACTATCACACACTTTGCCTTCATTTCCTTATCTTCGTGCGTATAGGCAGCATGGCAGCCAAATATGTTTGTAAAGGATGGAGCCGCTCACACTGTTTGTTGATTGGTTGGGGTTAGAAAAGTCCTGAACACTCAAAAACTAGAGTGTTAACTTTAACCCCATGGGTGTTAATTTTAACACCATCCTGGAGTCAATACGGGACCACACCCACTGGTGTTAGATTACACCATGTTAGTGTTATATTAACACCAATTTTGGTGTTACAATGTATGATATGACACTGCTTGGTGATAATTTTACACCACATATGGTGTTAATCATTTTTAACACTGCCGGGTGCCAAATTGACACTATTAGTGTAATTTAACACTCTCCTGGAGTAAATACGGGACCACTCCCTCTGGTGTTAATTAACACCAAACTTTGGTGTTAAAATTTATATTTGTAACGTGTGATATTTTAGTAGAAAAATGCTTGATTTTGTTATTTTGTTCTTATAACTGCATGCTTGCCTCCAACAAATCATAAACAGAACACCAACACCCATAATTAAAATTATGCAGCAACACCGAGTGGTGTTAAATCAAATTTCAACACCATAAACTAACACCAACAAGCTTGACACCGACATGGTGTTAAAATTTTAACACCCCAGTTTTTCCAGTGTATGTCCACCGGTGGACGAAAGGTATGGTACTCATTGAGAATGTTGTGACCCGCAGTCTGTGATGGAGAAGCACATTGGCAGGCTGGAGATGGCCGCAGCCACATCGGTGCATGTTGCTGTTGAAGCGTCCGACTCCTGTGCGAATCCGATTTTGGGTGACAAATTCATTGCTTGGAAGATTGCTACCAGGTGGTAGTTCAGTCATAGGTGTAACAGTGAGTTGGTCTGGTCTTGGAGTATCTAGCCAGGCAGTATTCCATGTCTGTATAAGATGTTGAATGGGGAGCTGGAGAGTTTAGTAGCATGTCGACAGAAAGGTCGCCGAGAGCACAGTCTCTGTCTGTTTGTGCGTGTGGTGTTCTCTCTGGAGCACTGCAGATGCAATGCCTGAAAGTACTGGTAGGAACTCAGATGGAGTGGGACGGAGGCATTAATGGTTCTCAAGGTTTCGTTGAGTACTGTGTCCAGCTTCTTTGTGTGAGAGCTGTTGCACCACGCTGGGGCGGCATATTCAGCAGCGCTGTAGATCAGAGCCAAGGCGGTGGTGCGTAGAGTCGTTGGGCTGGCACCCCATGAGGATCCAGCAATACGGACTCGAGGTGCTGCCGGTAAGTAAGCTGCCGGTCAAGTTTCACACCCAGATAGGTTGGCGTAGGATTGTATGGCAGAGGCGCTCCATTAAGGTTGATTTGAAGCTGGCGATGAGCCTCTTTGGTGTTGAGATGGAAGGCAGTAGCGGTTGTCTTGGCTTCGCTCAGCTTCAGTCTCCAGGTCTTGAGATATGCTGCAAGTAGGGCCATATCTGCAGTGAGTGTACTTTCTACTTCTGTCCAGCTGCTGTCCGAGTGTAGAAGGGCAAGATCGTCGGCGTAGCCATATTGTCTAGATGTTGTTTGAGGTAAATCGCTGATATACAAGTTGAACAGCATGGGAGCCAGTACAGATCCTTATGGTACTCCATTCCTGGGACGACGCAGACGACTACTCTGCCCATCACTGGTCTTGAGAATAAAGCTGCGGTTTGCAAGCATGTTACATATGAATGATTTTTGCCAAAAATCGTATATCCTTCTTCAACATTATCATAGAGACGAACTAGCAAAGAAACGTCTAAAACACTAAGATTTCGTATAAGTATATATTCGTATCATAAACCCCATATACCCAATATACACTGCGTGCTCGAGTACCGAGGTTTGAGTCACAGTGTAACAAAACCGAGAGTCCCCATGAAAGAAATAAATCATGAGTGCAGTAGAAACTGGAGAAGACAATCGGTAGGACACTCAGCTACAGGAACGCTGTATGCTTTATATAAATGGTGATAAACAGACCATTCACGAGTATAATAGTTGTCTGGAGGCGTGTTGAGCCTCCCGGTTGAGCCCGGGGTGTTGAGCTTGCTGCTGACCATGTCGAGGCTCGAGCCGCAGGCGAGCTCCGCGGGTAATCTACCGGACTGAAGTATTCGGTCTGGGTGTTCAGCTGTATGTATTGTATTGAACACAAAGCGCAATCAAATTGGAAATAATTACGTTCAGTATGTACCCACAGTAACACTACAGATTTTACCATTAAATGAGTAGAGACGTGAAAAGCAAAAGAGTATTTGAATGAAAATAGTCTCAAATTGATCCTTTGACCAAACCGATTCATTGCTCGCGCCCGGAAGGGCGCGAGCTATAAGAGATTACTTCCAGAGAGACACCTGCGATTTTCCAATGTTGCGAACGAGGCTGAGATATTCACATATTTGAGATGTTTTCGGATACATACATTTGTGGCATACTGCTCGAAATATAAACAATAACAATCGCTGATTTGACCAATAATTATGAATAGGATTTCAATGTTACTCCTTTTTTTTTTATAACGATAACATATTATTGACTTAATACATGTTGATTTGAACAAGGCTTGGTGGCCCTATACCTCAACATTGTCTATGGGCTCAGACGATGGCGGCCAAGACTCTATCAATATAGCAACTCATCAAAACGAACCAAACATCACTTTGACTTTGACAGATGTACTCTGCAGCTCCTCGACAGTAGAGGTCAAACGCAGAGGTTAGTGAGTGCGCTAGACGTTAGTTAGATGCTGATTGGTTTCTTAGATACTTGGTTGTTTCCCGGGGTTGTTTCTTCTTTAAATGCTTCAGTTGTAGTGATATTGATGAGGGTTTCAGGTAGACAGTTCCATTCGGGTTTATTGTACATCAAGCCCGTGCGCGAGTTCACATTGGTGTGTTAACACCAAGTAAAAAAAAAAAAAAAAAAAACCCGGTTGAGCCCGGGGTGTTGAGCTTGCTGCTGACCATGTCGAGGCTCGAGCCGCAGGCGAGCTCCGCGGGTAATCTACCGGACTGAAGTATTCGGTCTGGGTGTTCAGCTGTATGTATTGTATTGAACACAAAGCGCAATCAAATTGGAAATAATTACGTTCAGTACGTACCCACAGTAACACTACAGATTTTTAAAACTTTTGTGGGTCAAATGACACATCAAAGTGGGTAATTTTGTCCGTGAGGCGACCCACTTAGTATGCGAGTCCAATGACACAAATACAGTGAGTCAACTGACATGTTTGGCTGTCTAGATGAGTAATGCGACACTCTTGATGTACAAAATGAGTTAAATGACTTACCCAGGTGAGTCATTTGACCCACGTAAGTGAGTAATAGGTGGGTCATCTCACGGACAAAATGTGACTCACAAAAGTTTTCTGTGATATACCATTAAATGAGTAGAGACGTGAAAAGCAAAAGAAAAAGAGTATTTGAATGAAAATAGTCTCAAATTGATCCTTTGACCAAACCGATTCATTGCTCGCGCCCGGAAGGGCGCGAGCTATAAGAGATTACTTCCAGAGAGACACCTGCGATTTTCCAATGTTGCGAACGAGGCTGAGACATTCACATATTTGAGATGTTTTCGGATACATACATTTGTGGCATACTGCTCGAAATATAAACAATAACAATCGCTGATTTGACCAATAATTATGAATAGGATTTCAATGTTACTCCTTTTTTTTTATAACGATAACATATTATTGACTTAATACATGTTGATTTGAACAAGGCTTGGTGGCCCTATACCTCAACATTGTCTATGGGCTCAGACGATGGCGACCAAGACTCTTTCAATATAGCAACTCATCAAAACGAACCAAACATCACTTTGACAGATGTACTCTGCAGCTCCTCGACAGTAGAGGTCAAACGCAGAGGTTAGTGAGTGCGCTAGACGTTAGTTAGATGCTGGTTGGTTTCTTAGATACTTGGTTGTTTACCGGGGTTGTTTCTTCTTTAAATGCTTCAGTTGTAGTGATATTGACGAGGGTTTCAGGTAGACAGTTCCATTCGGGTTTATTGTACATCAAGCCCGTGCGCGAGTTCACATTGGTGTGTTAACACCAAGTGGGTCTATGTCTTGTATTAAGAATAGTTTGCCCTAGCTACGATCTCTCGTTACCATGGTAACCCTCGAATGTCGGGCCAAATTAGGGTGTTACCATGGTAAGAAGTAATCCTGGATAGGGCAAATTATTCTGAATATGAATTGGATTGATCAATTTGAAACCTTTTTCATCGAAATTCTTGCATGTTTTGCATTTTTGACCGTTGTATATCAAAATATTCATCTTTGACCTTTTTGCTAATAACTCTTGAAGGATCCATCCCAGATAGGGCAAACTATACCTTTTCTGAGTCCTTATGATGAGAGAAACACATTGGTGAGGGTTTTTGTAACACTATCATCAATTTGACATTTGACCCGTGTACAGACTTCAATGGCGCCCCAGGTGGGAATACGACTCTGACGATTTCACAACAAGTTGGAAGTGATTCTCTGGGATGTCCTCATACCTATAAAACTGAAAAATAAATTTTGCCCACAAAACATGAAGTAGGAGACAACCGCGCCTCCTGACTATTTTCCGTGTATTTTCTTATGTCGTCTGCACTTTGAAAGTGTGTGTGTCTGTTTGTGTGTGTGTGTTTTGTTTGTTTGTGTGTGTGTGTGTGTGTTTGTGTGTGTTTTGTTTGTGTGTGTGTGTGTGGTAAAATGTCGACCCAAATGTTAACCCTAAATATATAACTGCCCGCTGTTTCTACACATGTGCGCACATTTTCATGATACTTGACTACATGGACCTTGGATAGTGACCCACATGTTGGTGACCTCGTGTGACCTTTTGCCCCATTCACAAACCGCGACGGCAGACGACATATGCGTTATAGAGCAGGAGCATAATATCATGGGGGCCTTATTTAAGGAATTCGTTCCCCCCCCCCCCACTACAGAAAAGGTTTAACACCTTTGGTAGTTAGTATGGACCCTCTACATCAATGCTAGGTAGGTAGTACTCTCAAATTGTGGTATCACTTTTTCAGTAGGGGCCAATTTAAGTTTACACAGGGGTCAAACTTTTAAAATGCACCAATGTATGCGATATTGTCCATCTAATCATAGGGATTCCAAAAATGTATAGTTTGTACCACCTACGACCATTGGTTTTGGAGTTATAGGGTAAAATGATTAAAATGGTAAAAAAGGTCAATCTCAATTTGTACAGGGAGTCAACATTAAAAGTTAATCTGATTATATTTTAAATACTTGCAAATTATTGCCTGAGGTAAGAGGACTCCCAAAAAGTATAGTTTTGACTTTTGATTATGTTAAATGTTTACTTACGGAGATAAGGGTCAAAGAAGGTCAACGCCTGTTGGATTATGTTGCCCTATGACATTTTTTTTCGCATAACATGATAACTATACACTGCAGATGGTACAAACTATTCCTTATTTTGACGCATTAAGCTAGATGAACAACTTCTTTCATTTTTCAACAAAATTGGAGCAACTTCTGATTTTGACCCCTGTACAAATAGAAATTGACCTTTTTTACCATTTTACCCTATAACTCCAAAACCAATGGTCATAGATGGTACAAACTATACATTTTTGGAATCCTTATGTCTAGACAGATAATATGGCATACATTTCAACATGATTGGAGCATTTTAAAGGTTTGACCCCTGTGTAAACTTAAACTGGCCCCTATTGAAAAAGTGACACCACAATTTGAGAGTACTACCTACCTAGCGTTGATATAGAGGGTTCATACTAACTACCAAATGTGTCAAACCTTTTCTGTAGTGAGGGGTAAACGATGATGTTTGACCTGGGTCCGTGCTCCTCCACTATTAGGTGAACGCTATATTTCTTATGTAAGCAACAAATCATCTAGCAACAAGACAAACGCAAATGAAGAACTACCTCGAACCCTGTTATCGCTGAATATCTCGATCCGAAATAAATTTGAAACGAGAGAATAGGGACTTTTGTATTTCAAAATATGAGCTATCTCAGTGAAAGTTGGGTGTTTTAGAAACCTTTAAATTAAAAGTGCATTTCGTGATTTCAGCATCTTAATGTATGGTTCATGTTGTCGAAAATAAGTTTATTTCCACAATT
Organism: Ophioderma brevispina; assembly: GCA_023653785.1. Classification (NCBI taxonomy): domain Eukaryota; kingdom Metazoa; phylum Echinodermata; class Ophiuroidea; order Amphilepidida; family Ophiodermatidae; genus Ophioderma; species Ophioderma brevispina. The sequence goes on from JAMKCH010019590.1 coordinate 10,670, forward strand.
TCAGTTCATTCAACAGTTCAACAGTGAGGAAATGTTTGTTTTTTACAGGTATAGGCCCTAGGTCGGTGAACGAAGCTGAAGATAAGCCCATTAACTCTCTGCGAACTTCGGTTATTACATACTTCAAGTATTACATACCACATACTACATACTCCAATTTTGCCTGTCTTTGGAGGTATACCAGCTTTACAGTTGTCGTCAGCCTTATTTCAAACAATTAAAAAAAATAAAACAAGTTTTGCCACTTATAACAGGACACTGCGAAAAGAAAATAACCCCACCACTCAGCAAAAATATTTTAGATGTAGTTACCTAAAAATTTAAACGCTCAACGTTTACAAAAGAATGTTAATTATCCCAGAACTTTCTCCTCATTCCTCCCTTTAGCAGTACTACCCATAATTGTCAATTGTTGCCAGGTGCAAGAACGCGTTTGTGCTTTCAGATTTAAGACTATTTATGGGAAAACAACGCACTCTGCTACTATTGCAAGAGGGCATCAATCGCGCATCCACAGATCAAATATGTGCGGCTGTTCGCCAACCATCCAACAATACATGTGAGGGCACATGCGGTCCAGTGGATAGTGCGACCAAACCATGACCTGGAGGTCGTAGGTTCGGGTCCAACTGCGGCCAAAGTCTGGTGTATTTAGGCAAGGCACTTTACCTCGCACTCCTCTTTCCACCAAGGTGCAAAATGGTAAGCCGTTAGAAATATTGTCCATTGAATGTGAAGCGTCTGATACATTTTGGAAATTGGAAGGGCGGCGCTATATAAATGTCGACATTTAGGAGCAACACCTACGGTACCCTGGCGCCAGGTCATATGCCAATTAGATAGTAGCTTATAACCGGTTTATGTTGCTCCCCGTGTTGTGTCTTCACAGAAACGAAGTCGGAGTTTCCTCTCCAGGATACAAGCCTGGGCATGTCTATGGAGCAACTAGGTTGCCCAATCGGCAGAACCCCCCTCTCGGTCTTGTAGTAAAGGTGAAGCCAATATGTTCGGGACAGTAGTTGACAAGGAAGTACGCAGCAGGCGCAATATTTGACTACCTATACAGCTACACTCCAGCTTTTCCCCAGGGTTTACCATGAAACCTTTGACAAACCAATGACAAGGCAGTGGTAATACGCTAACCAATAGCAGAGTGGTACAAGTATCAAGTGTGAATGATCACATGCCTAGCCTACAATGATCAAAGGAAAGTGTTCAGTATAAGGTCCAGTTGCCAGCCCATACTCGAGATACATTCGAACCGTCAGCCGCTAGCCGAGTTGATATGTGACTGTACTCCTCAGCACCATCGGTGTGCTTCGATTTTTCTAAGGTCTCGAGTGCCTTAAACTTTCCTACCTAGCCGATAGAACTGGCTCACCAAGGCAACTAGGATGCTGAGAAGGATAAAGATCTAGAAAATGAGCTATGGGAGGCAGAAGTTGCTCAGGCCTTACTCTGGTCTCTAGACACAAATTAGACCAGCCCACTAGTGTCTGCTTTCCTTGAGTCTAAACACATATGAGAGACCTGTCAACCTACTCTGTGTATATATTACCCCCACCCTCATGACCCCTGATGTCAAAGAGGACGTCTACTGTCAATGCATATGGAGTAGGAAATGCAATGATAACGGGCAACGATTACTAGATTACTACATATGAGCTGTACGTCACCCAAACATTCTTCAACACCAAGAACCACCCAACAAGAGTGTTACCTGAGAGACCCAAGTCCCAATGCTTGACAATCAGTTAGACTCATTCTCCCCACACGGAACCAGTTATGACCCCTGAAGCTTTCACGGCAGATTGTGATTACTGGTCAGCGCTCGTGTGCTGCAAGCTAAGGATTGAACTAAAGAAGAACTATCACACCAAACGGATCGAAAGCAAGAGATTGATGTCAGCAAGACTCGTCATCCATCTTTTCCTACCTGGAAGGCCCTCTTTTTTCCTCCAACTTTCAAGCCAACTAAAAGTTGTCCTCAACCGAGCAGTGGGATCATTTAAAGTCTACCCTGTACCTGTTTTACATGGAGCCTTTGGTAGCAGGGTGGTCACAAAAAGATGGTACAGCTCAAACTCTCGCGTGCAATCCTTGACCTCTAAGCACAGGACTCGTCAGTCTTAACACAAGACAATCCATCCTCATCTCCGGAGACTCTCCAGGTCTTAAGATCGGAAGAGCCTGTTTTTCAGAAGGTAGTCAGGGTTTGTGCAAATGAGTTTCCCAGGACTGAACCTGTGCAATTCCATCCAGCAGCTGGCCATGAAACTGACACCACACCAAGGATTTTCAAAGGCATTAGACCTCTACTGACCCTCGCATCACCTATCAAGTTCGAATGTTTTGATCCATGTACGGGTTAATCTCATCATTGACCACATCTACCCCGCGAGCAGGCAGTCTTTTGCCAGGGCACAGTGGCGTAAACAACCTTTGGCCATGGGGGGGGGGGAGAAGGGGTGCCTAGGCATTTTTTTGATGGGGGCTTATTTTGCGTCCTCTCCTAGACACTGTACAAAAGGCAGTGCATTTGGGGGGCGCAGCGGGGGGGGGGGCAAGGGTTTCGTTTGGGGGCTTGCGCCACCCCCCCCGTTTTTTGCCCCCCGCCTGTTACGCCACTGCGCAGGGCAGGTCAACTGTGATCAGGTAACCTTTTCACTCAGTGACATCGAATACCATCTTTGAGAAACAGGAGAAGGCGGAGCTGTTTTCGTGGATCTCAACGGCTGCCTATGACACCGTGTGGTACCAGAGAACTCAACACGTTAAACCTCCTTTCAACAGATTCCAGATAGAACCATGTCCGCTACCTCTTGAACCTTATCACACACAGCACCGGACTTTTCCTGAAGACCAGGGATGCGGCAGAGCCGCGCCATCGTCTCAAAATGAGTCCTTCGGGATCTGTACTGACCCTCTGCCTTTTCAATATTATGACCTGAGAATGAAATAAAAGAAATGCGCTATCAGACGACCTTGCATTTTGGGTTTACCCAAGCAGTGGATAACTATTGATAGGGTCCTCAGCAATGACATGGGCATTTTCAGCATATACCTGAGAAACCGGCACCCCTTCAATCTCCATCTAAAGTCAAGGGCACCTTTGGTCCGAGATGTCACCAAATGTGATAAAAATTCACAAACAAGTATACAACCATCCACACTGGAAAAAAAAAAACCCTTGGCAATAATTGAACAACCCATGGAAGCTTTCAAGCTCACGCTGAAGAATGCATAACCAATGATAACTGAAGCCATGAAATCATGTCCAGGGGCTGATCCTTCACGCCAAGCTTGGATAAACTTAACTGCTTTGTACACGGTAGTAAGTCCGCTTGAACACAACAAGTGGCCCTATGGGGTCTTGCTCGGAGTCCAATTTGTGATGTGGAGTAGCCTTGAACAGACTTGCAGAGCACTCATCAATCATGTCGTTCCCTCCATCGTCCACTGGGTGCACTGAGAAGGGCTGTTGACCCTAACCTTGAGATCTTTTCATTTGTTGCATATGATAAGGAAGATCAAAGACAAGACTATCAACTCGAAAGATGATGGAGCACTACCCTTAGCAGTACTCAAAGGATAACTTGTTCATCATCTGCCCATAAACACTGATCAGCTTCTCTGATTCCTGAACGAATGAACTACCTTGATGACATTTTCTAAAAGGTATTGGCAAGCTTCCATCAGGAAAGGCCCAGGGGAAAATGCATCCCAGCTGAACGTCATAAAGATGGGAAAACAAGTCTGTTGATTCCATTCACAAGCTTCTTCCTCAGTGCCAACATCCCTCTGTCCAAGAACAAGGGATAGACTGACGGTAAAACTATCGTGACTTCCCTCCTCAGTATTGTTGTCAAAAGCCGTTTGCGCCCGTAAAAACTCATTGCCTTTTCACAGCTGCAAAACTTGCAAAACGAATGTACCCAAAGTCATGCACTGTGGCGTTGCGGGATCTTCAGGAGGGGTATGGGGTTCTGAAGCATGACTTTGAATTATTTTTTCTTATTTTTCCCTAATAGTGGTATAATACATGTTACACTCATATGTAGCCCATGTCACCAAGTTTTCAAATTCATTCATGTTTGCTCTGGTTGCCATGGATACCACGTACATTGTCTCTGATTGGCTAACCCTACACGAACGTAACTAATTAACTACAAGCTACTGGGACGAAACTTGGGTGGCATGTGGCAGGGGGTAATACGCAGTGAACCATGCAGCCGATTTTTGATACCATGCCATGTCATCGACCAATCACACTAATTTCATGGTGTAATTTGAATTTTAACACATTTTTGGAAAATGCCGCCTTCATTTTCATAGCCCTATATGTGCTCAATACGTGTGCCAATTTTCCTGTGCATAGCATGTAGCGTTCTCTAGTTACGTTCGTTTTCGTTGTGGTTGTTTGCTTATTTTAACGACACGAGTTATAGACCTCGAAACATTAGACAAAATTGAGGGCGCTGTTTGATGTGAATATGGATTTTTTGTATTGAAATTTCATTGTATACTGACTTATACAATTATTAATGAAGAATCATAAAAATGCGGTGGCTCCATTGTCCTGTAATTATTTTTTAAAATAATTTTCTTAAATCTCGCAGGTGAGAAAACCAAAAATACATCAAAATCACTTACCCAGTACATTAAATTACTTTCAATTATGTACAAAATATCAAAGTATTTATTTACTTCGACTTAGGCAAAATAAATGCGTTAATGGCGTAGAAATAACTTCTTTTTAATATCTTAAATATAAACCCATTTGTAAATTTTTCACATGATAAGTATAGAAGTCTATGGCGTTTTTGGCCAATTTCGCGTACACTGCTTAACTTTGATCAGCCATATCTCGGGAACCGGATGTCCGATTGCGGTTCGAATAAAAATCATTTTGTAGATTACAATCTACGCAATTAAGCCATTGCATTATCTCATTTTCGTACATGGAAACAATTATTTCCAATGCAGACCCCATACCCCCTTAATGCTCAACAATAGATATGCCCTTACCCGTCCATCGTAGCTGCCACGTAATCTAATGTGCAGCACCCTATGTCTGGACAGAGACCTGCACCAACCGCCATAAATCCAGATAGAGTTTCTTTAGGCAAAGTCCAACTCCTTGAAACATTCTCTAAGGAGGTCAAGAGAGTCGCTTGTGGAAAGAAAGTCTTGCCATCACCACTTTAACATCTATTGGTATTGACCTGGTTCCATCTCCCACCTGGAGCTGACTCCTCATGTGCTGAATGGCAATGTCTCTACACCAATTGAGAACCAGATTGGCCGATTGAGGGTTTCCTTGTGGAGGTGGGCTCCGGAAGCAGATCAGGAACACACCTGTGGTTGTGGGACAGCACCACAGACAATGGAACAATCTCGTGGTCGGCCCACTGCTGGAGCAAAAATGCCCAACAAAAAACAAGGCACCTTGCGGAATATATTAGTGAAGCCTCCAGACGTTGTACCCCCCTCTGGCTGGATCAATTTGAGAACCACAGTGTTTGGATACGATAAGAAGAACCCGTCCATCAACTGCAGGATAAGTTCAGGGAACAGAACCAGCCACTTAATTTGGCCTTCATAGATCTGACCAAGGCCTTCGACTTAGTGAGCAGAGACCGTCTGTTTGGACAACATAACACAAGAACGGGCACTCCAAACAGGTCATCTCAGGTGCCTTAGTTGAATCCAAATATAACATGGCAGGATTAGACTAGTTGACAAACAATGAAGTTCTCACCAGAACTGGCTTTCCACTATTGTCCATACTACCACGTTAACACCGCCTACACTTGGTGGGTTACATTCGCAGGATACCTTTATTGTATGCTTGCAGAGAAACATGAAAACATGCGACATCGCCACCGAGTTATGTGAAACCTGCAGACAATAGGTCCCTACGGAACAACATGTCTCTCAAGGACTGTAAAATGGTGAGATTGCAGAAAGAGACGCATTATGATGCAAAGAGAGCTAGAAGATAACCCAGTTGACAAAATCAATTAAACGCTGTTCAGACACCAGCCTGTGTTTGCTGTCATATATGCAGATCAAGAATCGGCCTTTAGAGCCACACAAGAAGATGTTCTACTACCTCTCAGGGTGTTACTCCATAGCCAACTTGTGACAAAGTAACAAATGAACGCAACAAAACCATCACTTCTACTAGAAAAAGACAGGTGAAACAGGAAATGAATAAGCAAAATTGCAAAAACTTCATCTGATAATCGAAGGAAATAATTTCTCCCAGACGGGATCCAGGTCTAGTCCTTAATCTGTTGAGGGATGATGATGATGATGATAATGATACCACCACCACCAGCACCACCGCCACCGCCGCCGGGTGCCGTTTCTTCATGCATGCCTCTCTGATGATAACTGGAAGCTTGTCCCACAGCTTGGGACCAATGATATTAAATGATCTGGAAGCATACACAACATTATGAAACCATGTGGGCCTACAATGCAGCCATGAGGTACAGAATAGTTGAAAATATGCTACTTGGACATTTCATTTCATTGATTAACCATCATTTCATTCGGGTAAACGATCCTGTGAGATATGATCTAAACAAGTCAAAGTGGATACCAAAACTGGGTTTCAAGCCTTTTAAACATCAAAATGGCCAGAGCCATGGTACAAAGGTAGCTCTCAAGTCAAGTATACAAAGCAAGGCAGCCTTATTAGCATCCAAGGCTTGAAGGGCGTGATTGCCTAGAGAAGGGCAGTCTCAGTGGAATGTGATTTTTTTTTATGGAATTTTGATAATGCTACCCAAAATCATGGTCGCCAACATACTGTATTACCTTATGTGATGCGGCCTTCTCACTCATTTGTTTGTAAGTGAAGTTGATGTTAGGGACTGACCTAGCTCTTATGGCATCCAACTTTTTCATTTCAAAGTGTGAGGAAATACGCCTGACAAAAGCGACCTTTTTACGATCCTGGTGACGATGATAATGATCATTGAACAAGTGTTCTGTTTTTAAAGCCATGAAGAAGAGTACCCTATGCAAGGTTTTGTTGGCATTTGCCATTATTTTAGCAACTTCAAAAAGTCAAAGAATGCTTTAAAACCTGGAATATAGGCATTTGTCACCTATATCCCTCGATTAGCCGAAGAGATTGACCCTGGCATCAATATTTACAATAATCTTTTCAACCTTATCAACAAAAAGTCAAGAATAGCTTTCTGCTATTTGATGCAGTCTCTGACCATATCAAAATAACTGACCACCATACACCAGATCAAGCTGAACTTCTGAGCAACAAAACAAGCACCCTTTCCTTGGAGATAAACCTGAAGCAATGACATCAGTACTGGTAGAAAGCCTCCCTCAACAGAGAAGTAGAGCGCCAGGATGAGAGGATTCGCATAGCCAGTTAGTTACCTCTATACCGGAGTGATGAAAGAATTCTGGGTGGATGCTATCCGACTCTCTGTGGTCGTGCCAGACTTGAGGAGTTTAGAGACTCTTACTATTCCTCCAACTGGAATGTACAGAAAAGATCTTCCAGATCTTGGGACACTCCTTGGCCTATTAAGTGATCATGGTTGGGGTTGGAGAAACTACCATTGTTCGTAGTTTACTGGACACTACGCCAAAAACTGGGCAATGATCTTTCCAGATCCAGTCAATCAGTGAACAGTTTGCCAAGCCATTATGCTGAAGTGGTGATAGATTCATTATCTCAATCCACCTTTCTTGACACTTATTGCCCAGCCTTGTCAAGAGAGCCGTGGCAATAACATCAGAGTCCTCCTTTGATGGAGCTGATGTGAAATACACTTAATTGTCGCAGTGAACAAGAATGTGATGACATGAAAACCTTTCTTGATAATGTGACATGTTTTTGATGTTATGCCCTTTCGGAAAAAACCTGTTTAAACGAGGATGGCTGAATGTTTTCATACAGAATTATACCATTAGTTCAATCCACGAAAGGTAGAAGTAGTGGTGGCGTGTTTTATACATCCAAAATCCCTCACTTTTAAGAAAAGGGACGACCGTAACTAGTCCATAATCAAATTGCTGTGAATGACCATTGATATCTGTCTTTGTTGAAAATTATTAACCCCAATGCAAAAAATATATTATTGGTAACATTTACCGAGCTCATAGAACTGACACTGAGCTATTTCATTCTGATATCAATCATGCTGACCCATGCTTATAATGTGAAAATAAAGCATTCTTATATTCTGGTGATTAAATTTTAATTTATTGGATGCGTATGATATTATGTTGATTCAATTCTGAAAGTTTTTTCCTATGCAGAAATGGTTCACTTGTCTACAAGACCTACTCGTATTACATCTCATTCTGCAAGGTACTTGAACATTTTTACAACGCGTAATGACAATAAACAAAGTCACATCCGTATATTTGTTTCAGACATAACTGATCACTATCCAATTTTTCATAAGTACTAATTTACTTTTCAAATCAAGATAACACACCAAAAACAGCGCTATGTGCGTTTCATTTAGTGACCGGCTAACATAATTATTAACAAATCGCATTGAACTTGTTGATTGTGAGATTGTAACATCTGTAGATAACCCTGATGAAAAGATATTAATAGATTTCAGAATAAGTTTAATGATTATTTCTAATCAAGGTTTTCCATTTCATTTCAGTCTCATCGTAATAAATCACATTCAAGGAGATACCCACTCAAACCATGGATCACTCCGATAATTTAAAAAGCCCCTTTACGCGGAAACATACACTTTAAAACAAATATATCCTCCCCAACAATTGCTAATAAAGTAATTGTTCATGCTACCGTAATACTCTGACCACTCTTCATCAGAAATGCTAAGAAAAAATATTATACCGATATACTCGATGAACCTAAAAACAACCTAACCAAACTGGAAAACCTTCTTAATGGGGCTTGTGGGCCGCTCATCACAAAAACACACTTCCAAAGACATTCACTATAAACACAGAGAAACAATCTGATCCGAAGTGTAATTGCAAATGGTTTCCATAACACTATACTACATCGGTACCAATATTGCCGACAAAATTCCTTCAGTAAATCCTGGTTTTATGAACGATATGAATACATTAAATAACCTGTTAACTCCCTATTTTTCCTACCCATTGATCAAATGAAATTTTGGCTACTTGTAAACTACTCAACTCAATTCTACCCCTGGTTATGATGGTTTGATGAAAATTGGTATATTAAAGGGTTATATATTTGTATTTACACACACCTTTGTGTCATATTTTCAATTTATCAATTAACATGGTATATTTCCTTTCTCACTAAAATTGCTAGGTGGTTCCGATATTCAAATCAGGTGATCCTAATTCATTCGGTATTTATCGGCCTAATCTGTACTTCACAGCATTTCCAAATTATTCGAGGCGCATCATTATCATCGCCTTTACGATTTTATTTCGCATCATAATGGACTCATTATAGGCACTATGGCTTTAGAAAGAATTAATCCTCGTACATGTGTCTTAGGAAGCTTCAGGAAAGTGCCACAAGACTTAACTGCAACAAACATCATACAATGGGTATTTTCTTGGACCTCTCGAAGCATTCGGATCACTATAACCACTCTATTTCCTTGAGTAAACTATATAAACTACGTGGTATTCGTGGATTGCCTCGGTGGTTTAAGACCGTACTATCCAATGTAAACCCATATGTTTCAATTGATAACCATGAGTCTGATATGAATACTAGTATCGGTGGAGTCCCCACAGGGGTGCAAATTTTGGGACCTCTGCTCTTTATATACCTTAATGATATGTTTACTCTTCCCAAGAATTTTCACTTTTTTATCTATGATGACGATACGAATTTATTGTAATCACATCCGATCGTACTATGGCCAACTTATCCACTTGATAAGAATGAGCTTAAGAATATGCAACCTGGTTTAAATGGTAACAAATATCTCTTAATATTAGTAAAACCAATTTAATGATGTTGAAAAAAAGACCCAGCAATCGTAGCTATCATAACTTGAATATTAAGATTGATGACAATTACATCTCACATGTTACTCATACTAAGTTCTTGGTTACTTATAGACCCCCACGTGCCTTGATTGGTTTAACATACTACATATGTTGACAAATAATATCAAAGTATTTGTATTTTGTTTAGATATTTAAAGCACTCCCTACCTAATGATACTTTATTTTTCATGGTATGCCCTTTAGTGCTTGCGTCTCTTCAGTATGGTAACTTGTAGGGGATTGATTCCAATATGTAATCTTGCAAAATATTCATACCTCAAAGAAGAAAAAAATTCGAACCTTTTTCTGGAAAATGATCCAGGCTGCTCACTCCCCACGGTGATCTATAGGTTTATACTCTCACTATTATGACATTCACAAATGTATAAAGCTGGGTTCATGTACTATTTATTAATAATATCTTCCCTTTAAAACTTTTGATAATTTTTTTGTTCCAAAAAAAAAGCAGTGCTTCCACACGACACGGTACACGAATAGCCATTGTTTACCGCACTCCTAGTAACTGCATGACTGACCTTGCCAGACAACGATCAAACGAAGAGGGACCGACCTGTGATAGGTAAATAGTATTGCCGAGATATCAAAACTCAAAAAAGTATTTACTTATTTAAAAAGAGATATACTCAATATCTCTGTTCAAATATCATTAAATTTTAACTATATTGTTAGGCCACATAGAGCACATGATCAGCTTCTCGTAGCCGTCCCTCATTTATTTGGGTTAAGGTTAGTGTTTTTACTTAAGGTTTCAATCATGTTCCTTGAAGGTGGCGGGCCTTGATGTGTACTAATGAACCACAATAGCAAGGAAAACATTATTTCTTGTGACGTTTGTCTATTGTGGGTGGTTGTTAGCTGGTGGGTGGTACTGTTATTTGCGGTGAATACGGCCAATAGTTCTGAGTCTATTTATCTCAGTATATAGATATAAATAGCTATCTCATCAATTCTCGGGAACTGCTAGAGAGACCACTAATATCTTAAGTGACCTAAAGTACATGTCAATTCATGCAAACTATAATCTGTATTTAATATCCAACTTCTATTACCTCTACTGCCCATTATTGCAAAACGTGCTTCTGATGGTCAGCCTACTGCCCATTTTTCTGCATTCAGTACCTCTGCTGCCCATTATTGAAATGCTCATTCTGATGGTCAGTTTAAGGCCCATTAGTCTGCAATAATGGGTCGCTGTGAATGCATTTTCTCCATTTTATATCGGCTGTTGTCGGTAATAAAATAGAAATGAAGGGTTTGCGGTATTGTTTGTGGGCTCATGATGTGTCCTCGGTGAAAAAAACAAAAGTTCAAATGGATGAGGGGACTCGGCTGCGCCGCGCATTATTTATTTTTTCCCGACTTCGGACGCATTATTCGCCAAATAAAGGGATGTGCATCACCCTTCTCTAAAGAATGGGTCGGAATCATTTCTATTAAAAATCGGTTCTTTTAGGTAATAGACTAGAAATAAGGGTTTGCAGTATCATCTGGGCTCATGATGTGCCCTGGCCTGGAAAAACTTCAATAGTTGGGCTCGGCTGACGCCTCGCCCATGTTTCGTTTTTCCCGATAATCTGGACACCCCTATTCACCCGTGAATGGTACTGCATACCCTTTATTTCTTAAGTATAGGGCCCTTCACGGAAGGTAAATCGTCGTTGGTGTGGATGGGGTCCTCCTGTTCGTTTTTGGCCCTTGAACAGTTTAGAAGGAATGCTCCTATGTAAACTATATTGCAATGATGCTTGCACATGTTCAGGGGCAGCAGGTGCAAAGGGGATTCCTGCCCATTGAGGATACGTTGAATGTTTTTCCCTCTGAGTCATCCAACCGTGACAGACGGATGCAGGGGGTTTCAGATGTGTGATGCAGGTGATCCTTTCAGATATAACTATTAAACCCACCGACCTACCGTGAAGGTGCCCTATACAGTTGTATAAAGACCACTAGACATTTAACCGCCAATGCCATGTCTGTTGTCCTACATGTCCGTAGGGTATTGTATCACACATTCTGTCTGTTTTTTTTTTTAAATTGTACATTGCACATATTAGGGTGGCCACATTAGCGCGCTTGCTTTAGTGGTTAACCCCCATAACATTGTACCTGTTTGGATTATTTCTGATGGTTGAAATAAACTGAAATGAAATAAACTGAAAATGAGAATAGTGATGAAACTATGCTACTGGACATTCATTTCATGTTAACAATCTTCGGGTTAAAGATCCGTGAGGTGTGCAGAATGATCTAAAACAGGCAAGAGTAAGAGGTGTGATACCCAAAATTGGTTTAAAGCCTTTTAATCAAATCCATGGTAAATGGTATCAAAGGTGTAGCTCTCAAGTCAAGAATACAGCAACAGGCCAGCCTTATAGCATCAAAGGCTTGAATGGCGTGCTGGGGG